>QZGG01000350.1:0-163799 GCA_006409495.1 Sedum album | reverse complement strand
ATGTACTCCTTTTCCTTCATCTTGGTTTTTCCTTAATCGAGTTTTTCCAAGATACAGGTTTTAACGAGGCAGTTCATTCACACAAGGAGAATAAAAATCATGTCGGTCATCCAAAGGGGGAGTGTTATGAATGTAGTTTTATTAGGTTGGATGACCTTTCGCATTTGAGACTTTCAATGCCTCTTTATTAAGTAATTATCTCCTTGTACTACTTTTGCATAAGATCAATGGAAAATCCTCCATATCTTCCCTTACACCATGTCTCTATTACATATCATTTCTTTATGTTTCTTCATATTATAACAGTTCTATGCAATATTATATTATGAGAATTTTATTTTATAATTATCGTGCATCGTTAACAAAGATGTAATTAATTAGTAATTGTCCTGATTATAAAGTGATTTTATACATTACTAGAATCAAGCATATGTTGGGTTATACTTCTTACGCGGCAGGTGATCATGATTCACATTGTCCAGTTGTGGGAGGATTAAGAGACATAATGTTGTGAGAGACGCGTTATTCACTTTTTTAAGGGAAGCTAATATGGGGTCAAGAGTGGAAGTGGTGGGCCTTATTCATGGGAGAGAGGAGCCGGCAGATATTTTAGTACATGTGTGGGACGATTGTAGAGATCTTTGTGCGGATGTCTTTACTGTGTCTTCTTTTATGGGAGGTGTAGGAATAGCATTAGTGGAGGCAGCTAGAAGAGCAGATGAAAGGAAGATTATTTGGTACAAGGTTAGTTTTTCAGCTAATAAACTTATTTTTCTACCTTACATCACAGAGTAATTAGTTGGAGCGAGAGCGGATCAACTGATCAAGACAACGGCGACGAGGTGGGTTGAAGTCAGAGGTATGTAGTTTCCGACAAGTTTTTTATTTTGAGAAAGAAGTTATCTTTTGCCTCGCAGAAGGATTCGTCGGACGTATTTCTACTACGTTTTGATTACAACTACATTATCCGACTTTTCTGACTTTACCTTTTGATTGATTGCTTCATATATAATTGTTACATAGAATTATAAGAATAAATTTATCGTTATTAGAATGGTTATACTCTTGTGAAAGTGATTTTTTATAATTAACACAAATAAAAGGTTTTTTGCCAAAAATCACCCTCCAATAGGTCATTTTGAACAAAACCATTAATGCGGCCCAATGAAGTGTGCTTTGAGACACTTGACTAAATTAAGATTTATTTAGTTTAAGGGTCTCATGTTGTCTCCTATATAATCCTATTTCCATTGTTTTGTGAGACAACATTTGATATTCAATAAACAAAATTAGGGTTTTCCCTTTTATGTCAAGTTTTCGATATTTTTATTGAAATCAACAAATAGTATTCTGCGAAATCAACGAGTTATTGATGTATCTATCACGTCAACTTCGCAACATTCTTCGGAATCAACGAATTGTCGACACCTATCGTTCTTGTTTGTCCACCCACGCTACATCAACCGCTCCAACTTTTTAAAAAATCACCCTTCAATTCAAATTTCATTTAGTTCAGCCACTCTCATTCAAAAATATTGGTTTTTTGATAAATCGAGAGTTAATATTTAAGGTTAAGTTTAATTAAATTTGATATTGTATTGTTGAAAACACGGGTACAACCATTTTACTTTAAATCTCAACAATCAAGATTACGTACGACCATCGTACGAAAAATCAATGATAGTCCTAAAACTTTTACTTGTCATTATAACATCATTTCATACTTATAAAAAAATAAAAATTCACACACAAAAAACAAAACAACGTTTTCTTCCATCTTTCACCACTCCACTCTCCTTTTAAACCCCCTCGCATTATTCACTCCAAAAAAGTCCAGAAAACCGCACCTTCCGAATTGTCATCTCTTACTTCCTATTCACTCATGTATTTACAACATCTGTTGGGAATCAAATATTATTGGATGTTTGTTACTACCCCTGTTTGTTCAAATTTTGATATGTCTTCCTTCCGCTGATTGGTGATGACTTATGTTCCAATGTTTGTTACGATCCTGACAGCAATTCATGTCGCCGTGTTTCTCGTGTCACATGTTCCTCTTTTTCTAGGAATTTTGAATTTGTATTCGTAAGCCATTAAAGCTAAAACCTTGCCTATGCTACATTCAGTATTTTGATTAGATCAAGTGCTGAGGGTTCTAATTCAATAAGAAAGGTGAGATCTTGACACATTTTTTGTTTATTATGAACTCTTTTGGTAATTGGGTAATTTTATTGTGTTTTATGTCCTTTATACAATGAAAGCTAAGAAAGTGTGATAATGCACATTCATATGGTGTTTTATGTCCATTATATTATACTTGGTTGTATGTTTTTATGTATAATATTACGCTTTTGGTGTAGTTTTGTATTTTAGGAGAAATTATGAGCTAAGGATGAATGTGCATTAAACATGTGCAAATCCTCGAGTTATGATTTGCTCGAACATGATTCATAATTTGCTATCATATGATTCATGAATTATATCCTAACAAATTGTGAATCATACTATATAGCAGTCAACCATGAGATTCTCCTGAGTGTATGACAACCCTCTAGAAATTGATAAAAATTATCCACCAATATCGGAAGCTAATGTGTGATTGTGATTTTTCACAAAGTCATACACACAATAACTCCCTCACGCCTTGAACTTAACACAAAAACTAGCTTTGCAACCACATCGAGTAACCTTTCTATTTCTGTAATTCAGAAACCATTGTTTAGGAATTCAGTGAAGAAACAACCTAGTAGAATTTGGCAAAATCTATGAAGCAAAATTGAATGATTGCAAAACAAAAATTGAACGTCGGTTTCCCATATCAAAAAAATAAACGTTGGTTGCTTAAAATAAGGGATTGAATTTAATTAAAATATTTGTAAATATATTCTAATGTCTGTTTCCATTATTGCCCTTTTGTCATTTAATATATTAATTAATAAAATTATATTCTAACCGTCGGATGTAATTAAATGGGTGGTCAAGATTTGTTTGCATTTTACAACCAAACTGCCACTTTTCATTTGATCTATTCTCATAATATTTTGGTATCAAATAAAAAAATTTCTGAAGTAACTTCTCTCATACTTCAGTCATAAAATCAGATTAACACTAGTACAGATTGTATTTTCTACAGCGCTTGTTAATAAGCGCTGTAGAAAAAATTAGATGATTAACAGCGCTTTATAAAGAAAGCGCTGTAATAAATATATTTAACACAGCGCTTAAAAAGAAAACGCTGTATAAAATTTACCACAGCGCTTTCCTAATAAAGCGCTGTATTAAATACGATTTACAACAGCGCTTCTTTAGGAAAGCGCTGTTAAAAATACAAATAAAACGGGGCGTTTAATGAGTAGCGATGGTAGTTATTTACAACAGCGCTTATCTAATAAAGCGCTGTATTATACACAATTTACAACAGCGCTTATTTGGAAAAGCGCTGTTAAAAATACAAATAAAAACGGGGCATTTAATGAGTAGCGATGTTGGTTATTTATAACAGCGCTTCTTTATAAAAGCGCTGTAGTAAATATGTTTTCAACAGCGCTTCTCCGGATAAGCGCTGTTGTAAACACATTTACTACAGCCCTTTTAAAAAGAAGCGCTGTTATAAATTGTTTTAACCCTAGTAATTTCGCATCTTCAAAGTTTTACTCACTCTCACATCCCGCTTTACCGGCCGTCGTAAATCTCTTCCGACCTAGCTCCGAATTTCCGACTTGGCTTTTCCAACCCTTAAGTCATTTTAGCTCCGACTCGGCTTTTCCATTTTAACTCCGTTCACTTCAAGGCCGTCTTCCAAACTTAGCTCCGTACCCTAAACGAACGGTAATCCTCTTCTCATCTCCGTTTTAATGTTTGTGTAATTTGTTTTTAGTTGTATTAATCTACTTCTATACTGTGATTTTGTGTTTGATCATGAATAAATTTGTTAAATATGTAGAAATGGAGAATTTGCAAAACACAAATGATAACAGTGATAACGCGGGAGAGTGTTCCGCGCCATCCAGGAGAGGCAAGAGGGGGCCCACATATTTAACTAAATTTTGTAAGGAGAGGAGTACATCTAATACTCAATGCACTATTGAGTTTAACAGCGCAGGAGTTCCAACGGGTCCGAATAAATCAATATGGAGAAGTGCGCTATGTTTGGCAGCAAGAACACGTGTTCCAATTACTTATTCAAATTGGAGGCACGTGCCTGCAGAGTTGAAGAACCTTGTCTGGAGCGATATGAAGGTAATTAAACATGTTATTTTAATTCTTTTATATTATGTTTGAACTGATCTTGTATTAATGTTATTTTACATATCAATTTATATTTTGATTATATGCAATATGTTTGAAATGATTTGTTTTTTTACTTGTTTGTACAGGCAAAATTCAATGTGTCGGATGAACACAGGACTCATGAGATGAGACAAGCTGGAATTTCTTGGAAAAATTTCAAGACATTTCTTACCAAAGAGTACATCAAGGGTAAGAAGAACGAAGAGGATCCCACTCTTGTTTATCAGTTCATTACTCCGGATCAGTGGGCGGAGTTTGTGGCTGGGAGGAGGACTGAAGAATTTGAGGAGGAGGGGATGAGGGCTGCCGAAAGAGCGCGCCTCAACAAATATCATCATGCTACTTCTCGCGGCGGATATAGCCGTGCTGAAGAACTCCTGATAAAGGAGAAAGCTGATGCGCTTCAGGCTACTGGATTGTACGATCAATCTGATATAGGAAGCATTACAGTTGAGAGACACGAAGTGTGGAAGAGAGCCCACCAAACAAAATCTGGTGGTTATGTGAACGAGACAGCAGAAATTATTGCTGCAAAAATTGTAAGTCTTCTTTAGTCTATTTAATTACATGGTTGATATTTTAGAAGAATAGTTCTTGAAATAATATTTATTTATCTTTCTGTAGGCTGAGGCAGAGGAGGAGGCGTCTGCTGGACATTTCGTCTCACAAGGGCGGAATGATATTCTTACTCAGGCGATTGGAAAACCTGAGTATCCAGGACGTACTCGAGGGGTCGGGATGGCGGTGGGCTGGAAAAAAGTGTTTCCCAAAGGTTCGACTTCTACGAAAGGTAGCACAAATGTCGTGCAACAATTTAGGGTAGTCGACAGTAGCTCATCTCAGCAGCCCATCCCATCGCCTGTAGATGATATTTTCTCCACAATCCCTGAGGTATATTAAACTTATTAAATTAGATAAAATACAAAATATTTTTATAACTGATATATACTTTTATTTACTTGATGTAGACGGGTTTAAAATGTGCTTTCTACATTGATGATGGCTCTCGAACCATGGTTGCATATGGTCTTGTATTGCCTGGGAGAATCGTGCAGTACAGGCTGATTGATGATAATGAAGTGAAGGCATCATTGCATTATGCAGTCGACCCTAACCAGCCGATCCCGCATCCTTTGGCGGAGTTTAACACTGTAAGGGATGCGGTGAATGCAACTGTACCATGGCCTAAGTCATTGGTTGAAGTTAACAGCAAGGTACTTCAATACATTTACTTTATTTATCTTTAATAATATAAATTATACCTTTAATCCTTGATTTACAATCGTCATACTTTGTTTTCAGGCATACAATGATTATAAATATGGATTTATGCAATCAAGGATTCATGAACCTCAGTTTGCACACTTGGGAGCACATTGTCAGATGCTTTATCAACGTGCAAATCAGCTAGAAGTCGCACTATCTATCCGTATACCAAGTGATGTCTATGGTGATGATGTATGGGCTCACTTGTATAAGGAAGATATTGTTGAAGTTCTAAAGCTGGAAAAGATTGGAGATACGGCGCTTGAGTTGTGTATGAGGTATTACTTTAATTCATCATGCAATATTATCTGAAATTATTTGAATTTCAGTACTATTTCTAATTTAAATCGTTTCAGTTATCTTTACAATGAGTTTGGACGCTTCGGATTCAAATTTGGGTTTATTAGACCGTCGTCCACGACCAGCATTCGAGACATTAACTCAAGAGTTTCTGTTTTGACGTCTCGGTTGACAATGCCTGATAGCTCGTCCTTCTTTTGCTATTTTCTACCTTATTGTGATCCACATGAGTAAGTATTCAACTAAATTTTGTATTCGATAGTTTTTAGCTACTTTTATGATTTAACTTAACTTGTTTTAAATAACATTCTTGAAGGAGTCATTGGATGTTGTGTGTGCTTTTTCCAAGACAAAATCTGGTATATTGGCTAGATCCAATGGCTGGCATGGTTCGATCAGATGTTCGGAGATTAATTGAAAAGTAAGTATAAAATATTAAATTATTTGTTTTCATTTTAATGTTTATACTTCAAAATGTCAGTAAATATTTTTTGTGTTTTGAAATCTAGGAGTTTTCAAAACTTTCAAATTATAAATGGATCGTCTTCACAATCTAGATCGACTACATGGATAACAGTCGAGGTAATTAATTTAATTTCTAGCATATTTTTACATTTACAGTTGGGATAAAATATACTAACATCATGTGTTTTTACGTTTGTAGTGTCCACGACAACCAGAGAAAACGATCTTATGTGGTTATTATTGCATAAGATATGTTCGAGATATCATTAAGTATGTCCAAGAAAATAATGGACAACTTCATGATAATTTAATTGATGTAAGTTTCATCTTTTTCGTTGTCTTTTAAAAAATATACACAATTTACATTTATATAAAATGTGTTTTGATTTGAAAATAGGTGTTTCCAAATGGACGGGAAAGTTACCCGTCTTATGTCATGAACGAAGTAAGGGACGAATTCACTTATTACATGCTTGATTGTCCCGTTCAAGAATATCAATGGAATGGATGAGGTAATTTATATAATTATACACTACTACTGTTTTAATTAATGTTGTTCGAGTTTTCTAACTAGCGTAATTTTTTTGTATAGGTTTAACAAGATGCGCAAGCTATAGATCCTGAATGTTGTGGATAATGATCTTTTGTTTAGAAACTAGTGATATGTTGTGTATATGCTGGTGATGTAAAACTAAATGTTTAAATGAAATGTGTTGATCTTTGTAAACTGAATGAGTTGGGAACTGATGTTTATTTTTGATATGTGAATGCAAATGTGAATGCTGATCTATGAAACCTGAGATTGTGGAATTGTGAAGTAAACAATGATCAGTTTTTTGCAGGTTTGGTTTACTGAATAACAAACTCAAACCAGCAAAAAAATTACAAATTTACAACAGCGCTTATTTATAAAAGCGCTGTGATAAATTGGTTTTTAACAGCGCTTAAAAAGAAAAGCGCTGTAAATAATGGTTCTCCGATTGAATTTTTTAGTTTATACAGCGCTCTTAATTAAAGAAGCGCTGTGAAAAATGTTACTCCGATTGAATTTTTTTTTATTTATACAGCGCTTTTTTTCAAGAAGCGCTGTTAAATATAAATATATTACAGCGCTCTTAGTTAAACAAGCGCTGTTAAAAATGTATCAGATCTACTTTTTTAAGTTTTACCCTACTTCGCTTTTTTGTTTCCGCACTCACAAGTCGTCTCTACCTTGCATAAATTAATCTCAACCCGGTAAGTCATCCTTTTCAGTCTTGTTTGTAATATTGTGTTAAATGTAAGTTTGTTTGAATTTTTTATTTAGATGCGCTTATGCTTATCTATAATTTAATCGTCTTGCATGTCTTGCTTATTTTATTCTAGGTATTTCAATTCCGATTATTCTCAACCTTGTTAGTCATAATGGATCGAAGTTGGATGTGTTTAAATCGTTTGTCTGATGGTTATGAAGAAGGAATAAGAGGGTTCTGTCAGTTTGCTAAGGATTTTGCAGACCGGAATGACACTGAATATGTGTTTTGTCCATGCACTGATTGTTGGAATAACAAGAAAATAAAAGTCGGAGATCTTCACAAGCATTTGTTGTTAAAGGGGATTGATCCAAAGTACAAAGTTTGGCATTTACACGGTGAATTCGAAACAGCTAACTCTCCACCCCAAATGGAACAACATCAATTTAATGGTGAAAATATGGATTGGGAGGATGATGATTTAATTGGAATGGTGAATAACATTGAGAAAGAGATGAACGTCGGGTCTTCTGTCATTGAAAAACTTAAATCTGATTCTGAGACGCCTTTATACGATGGTTGCACAAAATTTACAAAACTTTCAGCAGTGTTAAAGTTGTTTAATCTGAAAGCAAAGAATGGATGGAGTGATAAGAGTTTTACAGAGTTATTAACATTGGTCTCAGAAATGCTTCCTGATCCGAACACATTACCTACTCGTACTTATGATGCGAAGAGGGTAATGTGTCCTATGGGAATCGAATACTCAAAAATTCATGCATGTCCAAACGATTGTATTTTGTATCGAGGTCGGTATAAAGATCTAACTGAATGTCCAGTTTGTAACTCTTCAAGATATAAACCGAACAAAGCACCCAGTATCAGTTCAAAAGGCGCACCGTCTAAAGTGTTGTGGTATTTACCTCCAATTCCTAGATTTCAGAGGCTCTTCTCAATCTCAGACGACGCTACTAATTTGCGATGGCATGCTGAAAAGCGTGTTGAGGATTATATGATGCGTCACCCGGCTGATTCAGTTCAGTGGAAGACTTTTGACGAAACATTTCCTGAATTTGGAGGCGATCCAAGAAACTTGCGTTTAGGGTTGTGCACTGATGGAGTGAATCCGTTTGGAAATCTTAGTAGTCAGCATAGTACATGGCCAGTCATATTGGTTATTTATAATCTTCCACCTTGGTTGTGCATGAAACGCAGATATATGATGCTCTCATTATTGATTTCTGGGCCTCGGCAGCCGGGGAATAACATTGATGTTTATTTACAGCCATTGATAGATGATCTAATTCTTTTGTGGGACAAGGGTGTCCCTACTTATGATGTATCTAGAGACGAGTTTTTTGATATGCGAGCGATGTTATTTTGCACAGTCAATGATTTTCCTGCATACGGTAACTTGTCCGGGTATAAGATCAAAGGATACAAAGCATGCCCAATATGTGGAGAGAACACACATTCTCAACATCTTAAAAACTGTCGCAAGATTGTATACATGGGACACAGACGTTTCCTTCCGACCAATCATTCCTACCGTCGAAAGAAAGCTTCGTTTAATGGAAAAGTTGAGTTTCAAAATGAACCGAAATCAGCTTCTGGCAAGGAAATACTTGATACTATTTGGGAAGTTCCTAATGTTTTGGGAAAACGAGAACGTAATACTGTTGATGGTTTGTGGAAAAAGCGATCTATATTTTTTGATCTCCCATACTGGTATACCCTTACTGTTAGACATTGTATTGACGTTATGCATGTGGAGAAAAATATTTGTGATAGTCTTATCGGTACCATTCTTAACATTCCTGGAAAGTCAAAGGACGGTGTGAAGGCTAGATTGGACATGCTTGAAATGAACATTCGTAAGGAGTTAGCTCCCGAACAAAGAGGACAAAGAACCTATCTACCACCTGCGTGTACGACTTTATCTAAAACTGAAAAAATTAGTTTTTGTTCCAGTTTGAAGGGTGTTAAAGTTCCTTCGGGTTTCTCGTCGAATATTTCAAGTCTGGTTTCCATGAAAGACATGCGTCTTGTTGGTTTAAAATCTCATGATTGTCATACATTGATGCAACAGCTATTGCCTATCGCAATTCGTGGGATATTGCCTGAGAACGTGAGATCTACTATTACAAGATTGTGTGTTGTTTTCAGCTCATTGTGTTCTAAGACAGTTGACCCGCTTGACTTAGACGAACTCCAAAATCAAATTGTTGTTACTATCTGTCAGCTTGAGATGTATTTTCCTCCCTCATTTTTTGACATTATGGTTCATTTGACTATTCATTTAGTACGGGAGATAAAATTTCTTGGACCGGTCCATATGAGATGGATGTATCCTTTCGAAAGGTACATGAAGACCTTAAAAGGTTATGTGAGAAATAGACATCGACCTGAAGGTTCTATGGTTGAGGGATACGTTGCCGAGGAAGCAATTGAGTTTTGCTCACATTATTTGGGCAATATTGAGTCTGTTGGGATTCCAAAGCCGCGACACTTTGATCGTCTTCAGGGGAAAGGAACAATTGGATTTCAAGTTAAAGTTGTTCCTCGATCAGAGTTGCATGACGCTCATTTTTATGTGTTACGGCAGGTTGATGAGATCGAGCCCTTTGTAGAACGTCATTTGCAATTGATAAGGTCATCTAATCAGGGAAAATCTGAAAAGTTGATCCAAAAAAAGCATTCAGAAGAGTTTGCTTCTTGGTTGAAAGACGACGTTTTAAGTTCAAATGTGCTTGATTTTGTGAAGTCTCTTGGTGTTGGGCCTAGTTGCGCCGTTCATTCTTATAGAGGGTATGATTTAAATGGTTATTCCTTTTACACAAAAGATCAGGATGAAAGAAGTTCAGTTCAGAATAGTGGCGTGACAGTTGTTGCCGATACAATTCATGTGTCTAGTGCCAAAGATAAGAACCCTGTAAATACCGGTGTGAATTATTATGGTGTTATTGAAGACATATGGGAAATAGACTACGTAGAAGTTCGGATACCTGTTTTCAAGTGCAAATGGGTGCATAGTTCGAATGTTCGTATTGATGAATTTGGCATGACATTTGTTGACTTTCGTAGAGAAGGATACAAAGACGAGCCTTTCATCATGGCTGAGCAAGCTAAACAAGTATTTTACGTCAAGGATCCCACAAATGAACATAAATATATTGTCGTTCATGGAAAACAACATATTTTCTTCGAAGATGGTATGGATACAAATGATTACTCTGATGATAGTGCAGCGGTTTGTAGCACCATTCCAAACAATTTCGAAGACGTTGGTGAATTTCAACAGAGAAGGGATGATCACAATGAAGGCATATGGATTGAAAAACAATGTAAGAATTCCGAATATTATTTTTCAAAACATTAATATATTTGTGAAGTTATGTTTAGATTTATACATCATTTACTTATTTTGCTTGGTGTTTTTATACAGGATTTTAGTGATGAGCACGCTATATAAAGGGATGATTTAATCAAACTTTTTTTATGATTTGGAATTAAGCAGGTAATTAATGTGTTGAAAATTCTTACTTTTTAAATTTTAAATTATTTTATTTGTTTTATCGTGTAAATTGTCCTTATGTTTAATTTTTTCATGCAGCTGGTATTCGCGCGAGATAATATGGATTGTGAAGATTCAAAATTTTATTAGACGATGTTTTAATAGAGCTTGTGTTTATTGTAATTTAAGTAATTATCAATGATGAAAGTTTGTTTATTGTAATTTTTAAATATATATATAATAAAAATACTGCTCTATGTTTAAACATATTACAGCGCTTTAGTAAAGAAGCGCTTTGGTATAAATCATGTCTAATAAAATATATTTAGCGTGTTCAACATTTAACAATTAACGCTATCGAAAAAAAAAATTTAACAATTAACAGCGCTTATAATAAAGAGCGCTGTAAATAAAAATTATCACAGCGCCTTTCATTAAAAGCGCTGTTGTAATTAGGGTTCTAAACCCTAAACCCCGAACCCTAAGCCTCAATCCAAACCCTAATTATAACAGCGCTTAATTTAATAAGCGCTGTAATATAAATTTAAAATAATAATAAAATATATTGTTTTTACAGCGTTTAAAATAAAATAAACGCTGTAAAAAGTATATTACAGCGCTTATTCTTCATAAAAGCGCTGTAAATGATATATTTTCAGTATTTTCAAGTTTTAAAAATCAGGTAATATATTTTTTGGTTTTTGTTATTTTAAGAATATAAAAACTCAATTACTAACATTCTTTTTATTAAAATATCATGAGAACATTAATAAGCATTTGAAATAATTGGTATTTGAAGATTTGTACATTGTCTCTTTACTAGGAACTAAGTTGAACATTGTACATTTTGATCAACTAAACTTTTCACTAATAAAAACACTACAGAAATGCAAATGTTTTTTTTTAAAGTAAATGAGTTATTAGCTTCATTTATCAAATTTCCAACAAAATTTGTTTCAAAATAATAAATGAATTCTAAAGAAAAAACAAAACAAATAAAAACTATTTTTAACAGCGCCTATAAGGAAAAGCGCTGTTGTAAATGATTTACTACAGCGCTTTTTACTTATAAGCGCTGTAATAAACGTATCAGTAATTCGATTTCCTTAATTAAAAAATATTTATTTATATTTTACAGCGCTTTTATATTTTAAGCGCTGTTGAATATGTTAAATTACCTGATTGGTCGAAACAGTTTCGCCCAGATTATAATCCCAATCGTTGTTTAAATGAATCTAACGGTCCGTATTCAATATTAAAAATTCAGAATTTTTAGTCACCCGCACAATTTTCCCGCTATAGGCTTTCTATATATATCCAAATGTACAACAAAATTTACATTGAAATTTTCTTTCAAACTTACTTTTGTTCTTGTCGGATGTTTTAATTTACAGACCAAATTAGCTTTGTTGCGCATAAACTTCCCGTTTCAAGTAAGGAATTCAACTCTTATTTTTGTTACACTTTTGTGTTTTATATTTTTCGTTAAACTTTTTTTTCTTGTTTGATTTGTTGTATGATATATGTCGAGAACGATGAGCCAATTCAAGACGAGCAATGAGGTTAATTCAACACGAGCAATGAGAAAAATTCAATACAAAGGCCATAGTTTTGTTCCATTATTTACTTGCTAATGATTGTAAATGACAATGTTAAATTGAGTTTCCATTTCATTGTAAAAGTACGATTTAAATAAAAAATAAAGAAAATTATAATCAAAACTGATTCCATTATAGCGGTTATTAATATTATGAACTTTCCAAAACTGTCTTCTCAAATCTCCGTAACTAAAATAAATCTTAATGCGCTTAATTATAATTTTTTTTATAATTCAAATCTCATTTTTAACAGCGCTTAATTAATAAAAACGCTGTAAAATTTTATCATTTAACAGCGCTCTTACATATAGAGCGCTGTAAAAAAAGTAAAGATTTTAAAGCGCTCTTTATGTAAGAGCGCTGTTAAATGTCAAACGTTTTTACAGCGCTCTTTTATAAATGCTGTAATATTTTATATTCGAATTATTTAATTTTCAAATTAAAAAACTAATAACTATTTTACAGCGCTTAAATAAAAACGCTGTGTAATTATTTAATTAAACGACTACGTTTTTGGTTTTACGCCTGGTCGTGATTGATTATATTTAACAGCGCTTTATATTTAAACGCTGTAAAAAAGGAATAAAATAACAGCGCTCTTTATTTTTCTTTTACAGCGCTTCTTGAAGCGCTGTTGAAAATAGTGCTGTAATAAATCAGTGACTTTATAACAGGGCTTTTTTTAAACAAGCGCTGTTGTTTACATGAATATTTAACAGCGCTTATTTTTTAATACGCGCTGTTAAAAATATTTATAAACAACAGCGCTTGTTTAAAAAAGCGCTGTTATAAATATGTGATTTACAACAGCACTCGTTTCAACAGCGCTTCATGAAGCGCTGTTAAATATCAAAAACAAGCGCTGTTGAAAATACAATCTGTACTAGTGAGTGGATTTTTCTCAAATTTAAACCCTAAACATAATCATCATCCTCAAAAAAATCAAATGCATGTCTTGGAGGCAGAAAGCATAATTCAAGCACCCTTATTTCAAAATGCATGCACAGAACCCCGGCCCGACCCGACCTACCATTTATTTCTCTGTTTTGTCTCTCCTCACAAAGCAACATTGATATCAGTAAATGACATGTGTCAATATTGAGACTGCATTGATTCCTTGAGAAATAATTAAGCTCAACGATAATATATATAAAATACAGGCTATACATACAGGTAACAACTTTTTGAGCCAAATATAGTTTTCCCTAAGTGAGACCATGATAATACTTTGGCTTGAACATTTTTGAAAATCATACTACTTTCAGGGTTCCATCATTAGATATCTCTCATATCAACCCTCAATGTTGTTGATGATAACTGATAGCAAGATGCAATCAAATCCGAGAATATAATTGATTAGGAAAAAGAATAATCATGAAAAGGGCTTCGAGATGCCGAGGGGTACTAAAACACGATAATCCGTGTTAACAAAAGGATATTTTGATCAAAATACATTTCGATCCAAGGTAAGAGAAATATAAGTGTGAGTATACACTTCGATAATTTGAGTTTTGAAATTATCAAATTACCCTCGAACATTATGAAACAAAAAACAAGAAGGTTTGGAGGATATTTTGTAAAAAAGTTATCCATCCGATGATATGTACTAAAAAATTATTCTCTCTTAATTTAAAGTGAATCACTTAGTACCTCATTCTCCACAAAGAACATAAAAAGTGATGTACCGAATCATAATCACATCCAAATTCATTTTTTCACCAACTGTCAGTGTACTAAATATGGTTCAGTATAAATTAATCATGACTTTCATAATTTAATTCATTTTAAATATATTTTTCAATCAATTTCTAACAAGAATGCACAACTTAAAATCAAGAGGGTAAGTAACTTTTTATGAGCATGAAAACCTTAGTCTCTGTTTCTAAGTTTGGTTAATCTAATGGATATGAATTTGCAAAATATAATCATTGAGGTTTGTTTTTCGACCACTTGAAAATTAACGGTACTGTCATTTTTAGCAAACGATACTAGTATAAATAGATGACATCACTTGTATTAGGGGTGTTGGTTCTACGAGGAAAAGTCTTTGTGAGACGGAAGGGCGATACTGATAATCGTCAATTTTAACTGTTCATGTATTTGCTAATTCAACACCACCTATTTTGATTTAAAATTAATTCAAACTGAACTGTCAGATCAATAAAAAACCAACGGTTGAGATGAAATCTTCACTTCTTCCAAAACTTAAATTTCCTCCAAAATCATAACTACTTATATTAGAATGTCAAGTATAAGTAATAAAAATGTATTCCTATATGATTTCCCCCTCATCAGTCTTGTTGTGTATTTATATTTGTTCCAGAATTTCTTTTTTATAATATGTTTTATCTTCTTGTAATAAGTTATTTATTTTTTAGAGGAATAAATTATTATTTTGAAGTTTTTTATTTTCAACAAAAATGAATAATTTTTATTTCCAACATAAAACTCCTAAGCATAGAAAAACACGTGCAGTATTGCCGTATCGGCGCTATATGTCAAGTTGTCCTCTTAAAAATCATATTTCCGAAAATATTGTTTACTAAAAACCAAAAACGAGAAAGTTAATTAGCTTTATGTTATCTCGTTATTTTGAAAGCTAGTAGCATCTAAAAATGCATAAAAAAGAAAACATAAATACGAAAGAATTTGGAAAAAATGCAACAAAATTAACATGTAAATAAATTCATCAACCGTTTGCGCAGTCAATAACAATGTGAATTTCTTTCTGAATTCACAAATATAATGAATTAATTTTAATTCAAATCAATGGCATTTGTCTTAAATTCCCATTTTATTTTGTAAATATTTTGTATGACTTTTATAATTGCTTACATTGAGTTATAAGAATGAATTCATTTATTATTTATTTTTGAATGTTATTTTAAAACTTCCTTAAAAATGCAAAAACTAGGTAATATTAAAGTTGTATTTTTTTAGATTTGTAAATCAAATTTATTTGTTATTAAAACATTTTCATTTATGATTAAATGTTGTTTTGAGTTCACTCTCACATTTACTTCTCGAGCTTCATTTTATTATCTAATTTCGTAACTCTTCCAATTATTTTTCACCATCAACCAAATCACTCTTTTTTTTCAAATCTCACAGCTTTTTTATTTTATCTTATCTCCACTTGTTGTCACTTCATTAATGTAACACTTCATATTCAGGGACAGAGGACATACTATATTTACATCTACAGGTCATAGAAATTAGAAAACCTGGAAAAATAAAATGATTGAAAAGAGGGAAGCATCATTGAATATGAAACCATCAGTTGCCATAGATAGACAAGCAAACACACTCACCGACTCACAGTCTGAAACTATCAGTACTCCATTCTTAGTTAACTGGCAATACTCATTAACTTGCATTGTTTCCCAGCTTTATCTCTTTGGCAGATTCTTGACATGCTTCAAGAAAAATTATGGCAACAACATTTAAATTAGGATAACTAAAAGTTGATCATAGTCGCGAATCTATATGGTTGTACGCTATATGAATATTGGGCAAGTTGTGACCAGTAACTTAATCAGATAGGGTTCTAGGAGGACAAGTAAATTTTAGTGAAACGGTAGGACATCATCTCAACCGTTATTTTACATTAATTCAACGGTTGAGATTGATAACCGTCGCGTGTCTTTTGCTAATTTATTATCAAATTAAGTAAAAATTTAATCTCAACCGTTAAATTAATGAATTCAACGATTAATATATTGTTTCTACGTCTCACATAAATTAATTATCCTTCTAAAACTTAACCCTAACTTAATCACATCAACTTTTTTGTTAACAAACAATTTAACTGAGAGAAACTTGTTATTGTAATCAACAGATAAGTCTCACCTTGAATCATAGACAATCTGTGTCACAAAGATATTGATGCAGACATTTCATAGTAATCTATGGTCTTTGAGTCATTGATTGTGACCATGGAAAATAGCACAAAATACTTTTTACTCAAAAATTGCTAGGCCAGTTTAGATCAGTTATCAACTAAAAAATCTTCTTTCACATATTTTAACATTTAAATGAAACACAAATTAAAGTTTTACTGTTGACCAAATATTCTCAAACTCAAGTATAGCAACTTGATACTGCTAAGCTGTAAAAGTATGATATATAATTGCCATTGAAGCATATTCGTAATAAGTATTTGTTAATGATGGAATATTGGAATGCAGTGAAATCTTCAAAGATACTGTAACAAAATCTACCTATCACTTGAATGCATTATGAGAAAAAACAAGGAGATTGATATATCGTAGGGTCATCTTCTAGATCAACTAAATCTTTAGAACCATGAACATTTCAACAAAATAATGACTATAACAATTTAATATTGATATAGACTTTACATCACAATAATACATGAAAAAAGCTCCAATCAATATTAGGTAGGGAACGAGAGTTAAATGAGAGCATCTTAACAAAGTCTCGTTACATGTATTTAGATTCCGTGTGTACCGATCCTCGTAAGTTCTAAATTGACCTTCATTTTCGGTTGAGCTAAAAAATAGTTAGGGATTTTTTGTAAATGTTTGAAAATTTAACAAAAAATCTCGGAATTGAGATAACCTCGCAAACATGAAGGCGTTTTTTGAATTATTTTGTCAGTACAAGCTGACATTCGGTACATCCGGCGTTTCATTTTACTTGTACTTGGCAATTAATTCAAATGCAAAAGGTTATTAAATCCATATTGTCTTGCTTGAAACTACATGATAAAAATATGTGCGGCCCACTGAATTTTTTTATAAGAATTTCAAAATGTAAACTTATATTATGTATCTCTAAAGCATTTTTGTATCATTTCTAAGTTCTTCAAAACAGTAATGATGATTATATCCTTCATTATCAAACGGCACAGATCTTGAACATTTTGAACCATGATTACAAGTTGAAGAATAAAGAAGAGAAAGGTCATGGAGTTTGATATAAGCTTCTTCTACTAGTCCCATAAAAAAGATATCAGCAACAAACATTGTCCTTAATTTGTGTTCCAATAAACTAGGTAAGATCTCATAGTGCCTTAAAATAGAATTCATTTTCTTCATCCCTACTTCACTTTCCAATGAGATCTTAAAAGACCAACATCCTCCCAAAGTGTCCCATTCTCCAAAATCCCACGAGCACCAACCTCCCCTAGCCATCTTGAAATTTCTTTATCCAACCCTCAATTTTTCTATACCCATTATTTAAGATTACCTAGCCCTAGTCCCCTCGAAGAGCGATACCAAGAATATCAACCTTATATTTAAAGAGAATATATAAAGGAGTTAAAGTAGCCAAAAATGATGCCTATAATGTGCTCTAAAGGGTTTTTTATTTAGAAATTAGAATACAACGTTCTCTTTGTTACATTCTGTGGTCCTCGAAACTTAAATATCATTAACTTATGGTGAGCATGGTTTCTCAAGTGGCCCTAGTACCATACAGTCATATTAATCAATTGCTTAACAAAACGGCTAACAACAATTTTCAAATATATATTTGACTGTGTTATTTTATTTCTAGATAAAATTAAACCCTAGCAATTAAAAATATTCAACTTTAAAGCAGTTGGCTCATGCTTTGCATGTAAAATAAACCTAGTGTTGTTACATCAATCATAACTGGAAGTGTATAGAGAAGACTGGTGGTGGAATTGAGGGGATGTTGCTCGAGGATGCATGGAAGAAGAGGCCAAAGGAAATCAAAAGATGTGCTTGCGAGTTTCTCATTCCTCTTCTGATTCTGTAGTCAGAAGAATCTCAATCTTCCTCAAAATGCATCCTGCTTGATTTCTCCTAAATATATCTATATGGCTTTGAACAACTCCCCCATTTGATTAGGTCAATAATTTAAAACTACGACTTACCTAATCATGATTAACAATACATCAATACAATATCTTATATGTTTTATGAATAGGCAGGCATATATAGCATCATGTAAACAAATGAAAGGTTCAAGAGACATACAATTTTTGAATAATGATAAGACCTAATCACAGTCATTAATTTTGAAATTATGTATGTAATTAACACTAGTTATTATAAGGATGATTAAGTTGGATTTGGATCTGTAACCCCTAACAACGGACTACATCGAATTAATATAAATTATTATACCTTATCTTATTTTATTGAAATTATGTTATGACTGATCCCATTTAATCAGCATAATATAATATTTAATAAAAACTTATTTGGTTGTAAACAGTTGTTCCCGATCTCATATTGATAATTGGTATCAATCTTTGCAAAAACTACACTAATACTTTTTTTCCATCTAACGACACTCATAGTTTTTGTTCCTTTCGCATTTAACCAATTGACATTACTCCATCCACCTCCTTTGATTAATTAGTTTTTTATTTAGAAATATAATAAATTATTAAAAAACAGAAAAGATCTTTTAAAAGGTTTATTCTTATAGAGTAAAGATTAATTAAGAAGGACATTTAAGTATATGTGAGACCATGAGATGCGATCTCAATCGTTGATTATTAATAGTCCAATGAATGAGATTTTGTCATAAATAAATCCGTCAAACTCAAACGCTAGAGTTCTACAAATCCAACCGCCCATTAATAAAAACCAACTTTAATCTCATCCGTCGGATTATCAAAATCAATTAGTGAGATTAAGTCCTTCCGTCTCCCGTATACTTAATCTTTCTAAAATACTCAACCATATGCTTATAAAAATCCCTTAATCTACTCAAATACAAAACTACCATTCAAAATAAAAAGAACAATGTAAAAAAGTTTGATAAATGCAAATTATATGCACAATGCAAAAATCATTTTTATCGCTTTTGTTTTGCAATTTATGGATCAATCGATTGATGAATTTTTGATGTGATCTGCATTTCCATTTTCCAAAATTGCATTTTGTTAGCATATGATTTACTTTTTGTGATGTTTATAAGTATAAGCTTCTTAATCTGTTATTTTTCCAGCTTCTCGAAAAGTTTTTCTGGTTGCACACGTTCTTTAAGAGTACACAAAACCCGCAGCGAATGCCATAACGATTGTAACGATGAGCATCCTCGGTGAGCTTCTCTAACAAGTATGATATATGTGAGACATCATACTTTTGTAGGATCGCATTACAAAATTAAACATTAATTTTGATTGATTCTCGAGTGAGATTAAAATGAATTTTAATAAAAATGGAGGTTTCATTTGCAAAAACATAAGGAGATTAGATTTGACGATTTTACTTCAAAACTCTTATGTCAAATTATTATCGATTAATGATCAAGATCATGTATTACAGTCACAAAAACTTATTGTCCTCCTCTAACCTTTTTCACTATTACATATTTATATATAAAGACAAAATAATTTATTATTTTATCAAATATTAATATGGTATCAAATTAGCTGATAGGATTAGGATAAGATGCATATAAGTATGTCCACTGATTAAATTAAACAAATCATAAACATTAGATTATCAAAATCAACTTTTATACTTTCTCACAAAATTCTAACTCTTAGTCGACATATTAATAGTTACAAGCATCAACATATTCTACAAAATAAAATGTAAAAAATTGATGTGATTGAATAGTATTGAGTTATTGACCAACACATGAGTTTTTTTTTGAGGAAAGACCAACACATGAGTTGTGTGAAGATAAAGTCACAGTTTGGGTGGAGCTTTGAAAATTTTAACTCATCAGCTGATTCACTGGTGATTTTATATGATTTTCAACTTCATTAATCTCACATAAAAATATGATTTAGCTTTCTTGATAAAATAAAATGTGAGTATCATTTACAAGAATAATCTCCATTTACATTTACAAGCACAATTCACAGAAATTGATTCGATTCTCCATTAAAACTCTTACTGATCTCAATCAATTTCATCAAAAACATGTTACATATCTCCACTCCAACAGACAATCAATCCTATAAACAATTTGAAACGTAATTAGAGAGAAGTATATCGACATGTCATTCACCTAAAAATCGAATCATCAAGTATTCATGTTCCATCTTCTATTCACTCATCTCATTCTACAACCCATTTCAACACTCCACACATTAATATCACATTCTCATTCAATATACCAATAAAAAATACCAATCATTCTTCTAGAATTTATATTTGATATTTTCTATTATTGTAATCAAAATTGAACAATGTGTTATAATCGCAAATTGGATTAAATGCATTGTTTGAGCACGGAGAGTCTGTGCTAACTGAACTTCTGGATTATGACATTTGGTATTGAGGATGATGGATGAGTTACACGTGAAGGAATATTTTGATAATTTCACCGAATTTAACAAAATAGTCATGACTTAGTTGTGTAGTGAACGTAGAACATGAATATTTTAGTGTTTCGCCATCGGTATGCATCGACGATTGGTGCATCAGGTATTTCTCTTTGATTAGGTTAACAGTTAATTTAAAACTACGCCGTTTGGATTGCCAATCATCCATTCCTCTTGAAAGGAAACACTCATCATGACCTCCAACAACATCAAAAAAAATCCCTCACAACTCCCTCCTCCCTACCCTTCTCTTCATTTTCAACTTCGCATATAAAATCCCAACTCCCTCCTCCCCTGTTTTCCTCAACCTCAATCTCATCTCATGATGGATACCACCAACTCCGTCAATGGCTTCTACACTTTCCTCACTAGAGGAATCGATGACCTCCACCGCATCTCCCTCTCCGGCGGGTCCAACAACCTCATGTCTCTCCAGTTCCTTCAACGCGCTCTCTGTCTACTCCGATCCTTTCACTCCCAGCTGACACTTCTTGTCCAGAAACTTCACTTGCCGGTCGGTGAGAAGTGGCTTGATGAGTATATGGATGAAAGCTCTAGACTTTGGGAAGCTTGTCATGTTTTGAAAGCTGGGGTTTCAGGTATGGAGAGTTTCTACACAGCTGGATTCAACATCGTTGCTGTCTTCGATTCTCATCAGAAGATCAATCCACAAGTGTTTCGTCAGGTAATTGGTAAAAACAGAGATTTTGATTGAATTGATGGGTTTTTGTAGATGCCCTTTTGAGGATTTTGTGATTGGATTGAGGATTTGCAGGTGATGAGAGCGATTTCTGGATGTAGGAGGGAGGCGATGGGGCTGGAGGAGGAAAACAGAGCGTTGATCGAAAACAGAGCTCCGCCGTTGCTTTCATCACTCTGTTTCGACGACGTTTCGATCGAATCAAAGCTAAACGGCTTCAACGGATTCCGTGGCGTCCTTTATGCGATGCGTAACGTCACTTCCTTAATCCTAACTATCCTTTTCACCGCCTTGATCCATCCAAGCTCCGACTTTGTTCTGCTCTCCCGACCGGGTTACGACCCGGCTCTGTTTTTCGGGTCGGGTTTGATGATCTCATCTGCGAGACTGCAGCAACGGGTGGTTGATGAAATTGAGCAGCAAATTGGGGCGAGAGGGAGAGCTGGGGTTTTATTAAATGAGTTTCGAACGTCGAAGATGGCAGTGGAGGAGCTGAAGGCGGCGGTTGAGAGCGGCGAAAGTGAATGGGAGGCAGAGGATGGGTTGAGCGAAAGAGTTGAGAATTTACGGGGGTATTTTGGTAATTTAAGAAATGGAGTTGATAATGTGATTAGTCAGCTTGATGATTTCTTTGATGAGATTGTTGAATGCAGGAAGAAGCTGTTAGACTTTTGCAGTCACAGATAGACAAATTGGAAATGGAAATTGGAGTCAAAATTAAGGAACTTTAGGAAATTAGGGTTTTTTAGGGTAGAAGAAAGGAATGACCTTGTAGGAATTTTAAGAAAATCGACCAATTGCGGAAATTTTGGTGGATGTAATGGTGTTTTGAAGTTTATCTATTTCAGATGCATGAAGATATTTTCGTATTTTACGTGTTAATTCGCATTTTTTTCCATTTTGTAGTATTGAAATATTACGTTGTTGATCACTTCGCATTGAAACAATATTGATACTCACCGAAAATCACTGAAAAATATAATTGTGGAGTTTTGTTTGGAACATCGACATTTAATGTGTATCAAATGTTGAAATTTTTTAGCCTCGCAATTTTTAGTTTAACGGTAATTTGATAAATTTATATAAATCAGTTAATTTGACATTTTTGATTGTATACCACACTGAGTAATTCAACATCCCAATTACAAACATTTTACTTGAAGTGGTTGTAGTATTGAAAATCTTAAGAAGTTAAATGATCACATCCAATGAGTTACTCCCTCTGTCCCATAATGTTTGTCCATTTTCCATTTTGGATGTCCCCTTAAGTTTGTCCACTTTTCTTTATTCTCAACCACACATTCTACTTTTTATTCATTTACTTATTAATCATTTATTCTTAACCACATATTTTATACATTCTTTTTACCTTAATTACCGTGTATTTTGTGCTTTTAGACAAACAAAGCGGGACGGAGGGAGTAGTAAAATTGGAACATGTTTGTTTTGAGACTGGTACATGTTTGGGTAAAAATGGATGTGGATATAAAAAATGGGTTAATGAAAATTGAAATGATACTTAAAGATTGCATAGATTTCATGATGAAGATGAGTGGGAAGGATTGGATGGTGGAATTGATTGTTTTCAAGTTTTTTCAAATGGTGGAAATGATGTGCAATGGTTACTCATGATGGATGATGCTCTGCACATCATTCATTAAAAAAACAACTTCAAACCCTGATGATGTGAAATCTTAGGGTTTTGGCATGCAAAGTTGTTGAGAAGAATAGAATGATGAAAGGAGCTTTAAGCAGATGAAGAAGCTGTACATATGCTGATGTGAGAGATTCTTCTTGTGTTTTTTTGAAGATCAAGAAAAAGGGTTGAGCTTTTTGGCCTTTGGTTGGTGATTAGTCTTTGTTATTGCTTTGCTTAATCTTAAGCAATGAAGCCATCCAGGCAGACAGCCAGCAAGGAGCAAGCAAGCACACCTAGACCTAGTAGTAGTAAGTAGTACCTGACATGTCTCTTCTACTACTAGTCCTCTTTAAACAACCTAAAACAGCTATATCTTTACTGTCTCTTTTGCAGTCCTTTTGAAACACCAATCTCTGTCCAAAACTATGATTTTATTCCTCTGTCAGTTTTCAGCAAATCATGAGCATTTTGGTTTTGGAGCTTCATATAAATGAACCCCACAAACACAACTACAATCACCACCCCCAACATGTCTTATTGCCAGTTTGTCATTGCTCTCTTCCCATCTTTATTCACCTTCACCCATTAGGTCAATTAAACCCATAACAAATCAATTTTAAATTTTTAAGCATTTATTACTTCCCCATTTTACCCTTCTACACTAAGAATCTCAACCTTGGCACCATCAAGAATCTAAAATCAATATAAAGGGAGGACATTTCTTTTACTCCAGTACTCATGAAGTATATATTTGTCTTCCCTAATTTACCTCAGTTAACAACCCTATAGAATCAAGAATCTTGAAGAACATATCGTCTAATTCGATCTTCCCCCTTAAAATTTCTTTCAGATTTCCACGCAAAATAAATTACAATGCAACGAAGTATCTAAAAACAAAAATGGCTCGATCAAACCAGGGAATCGGTCCCAAATTTGCTCGGTTGGATTTATCGACGAAAGCTACACCCCATACAACAGGAAGCAAAAAAATCTTGAACAGTATGTTTAGTCACTTTCATCCAGACACATTGCAAGCCATACTCAAAACCAAAGAGTGTGTGTAAAACTCATTATGGCTTTTGTCTAATATAATTGCTGATGCTGCCGGAAATTCCATGTCTTGCCTCCCCACAGGGAGTTTACAAAGAGCAAAACACTGAATAAAGAAAGAGAGTGAGATTTATTAAAAAGGGTATGTAGCAGCAGACAAACAAGCGCAGGAAACATGAGATGATACAAAAAGTAACTTATTCTGTTAATGGTGGGAGAAGCAGTGAGTTAGTGTGCCAAAAGTATCTAAATTATTTTGTAAGTTTCAATAATTTATTTCGATCGAATCATTTGACCTTACATAATTAAATTCATGTCGAGATTGTTATGTTATGTACTAAAGACTTTAATATAAGCACGCAACAGAAGTATATGAGCTGACTCGACGCAGTAGACGAGTAAGTGGAATACCCTTAAACTATTTCTGCATCGAAAATGTGTAATTTCTTCTAACAGCATAAGAGATATGAATAATATCTAGGGTTTGGAATGGCATCAGAAGCAGCATGATGCTAAGGAATGGGTGAAAAGGAGGGACATAATAATCAAAATGATGCAAAAACAAAACCATTATTGATAGATAAAAGTGAAAAGAAGCAAGAAAATAATGGAATGGGGTTTTGTATAAAAAGTAAAGGTAAGATATGCGGAAAGAAGTAATTTGACGTTAAGCGTGCTTGCCTCTTGTTTGGTTTGATCTTCAACTGGTCCACTACTGGGTAGGGGAGATCAGATCGAAAAGGGGAATTAGTCCGGTACCGGTCATGCTAACCTCATGCTTTCATAACTAAAAGAAACTGAGATGTTGGCATAATCAGCCTAACTTATGGAATCAGTTGGCATTTGGCAGTAAATATTTCAGAACTCATAGCTGCTAAGTTACATGAGGAAACATAGCTAGTACGATATAAGGAACTTGCGTAAATGGCGAATACCGAAGAATTTAAGAGTATCATGCCTCGTAGCCTACATACAAAACTAGATTGAACGTTCTCGGATCGTCTAAAGTATAGTTGTTGCACCTTATCCTACTAAACGTGAAAGCTCAAGCATCTAAACAATAGAGTATTTATGTAATCCACAACACTAGTTTAGCTTGTTTTTATGGCAAACGTCTCTGTTTAAGTGTGATATGAGACATTTAAACATGTCACAAATGTTAGGGAATATGAAAGTCAGCTGACGAAATGTCCCTGATTGAATAATTGAATAGTAATTGCTAAATATATATGAGATCTTAAAAAGTGATCTATGAATCAACTTTTGAGTAAAACTGAAAATTGATTTGATAAATAATTACAATTTATCATGATATTAAAGCTCTCAAAGTTGAACTGAGCATGCAATGTGCGAAGATATTCTACTCATTTGAAAGTTTACTTATTCTGTAAACACATGGGACATTCAGTCTTGAAACAACATCATCATCTTCACATGTACCATTTTTAGACTACCAATTGTATACAACTCAAGAATCACTTTATCATGGTTTTTTGCTTGAATTTCCTTTTCCTCTTCCTTCTCTCTAGGCTTGTCCTACGTGAGTTTTTCCAACTTTGTGCTTCCTACTCAGCTGAGTCTGAGTTGTCTGGTTCTCCAACTTTGTGTCCACCTCTTGCCTTGTTTCTATTCCCTTACTACACTACTGTGACCTTCCATGGAAACCGAGAATGGCAACCCATGTCCGGGCGACAGTGACACGATGGCGAGGCATGTGGAAGTGCTCTCTGAAAAGTTGAAGGGGGAGCTAAGGGTTTCGGTGAAGGAATCGACTTGGAAGGTAGTGGAGGAAGACTACAAGTGGGCTGTCGCGATGAAGCTCTCCACAGGAGCCAGTATCAACACTTAAGGCTTGGGCGCGGTTCTGAAAAGGGCATGGAGATTAACTTCGGGCGTAAACTTCGTATCAAGAAGCGCAGAAGTGGTTGTGGCTTGCTTTGACTGTGAGCAGAGCATGAAGGGGCTATGGACGGCGGGCCTTGGTCGTTTCGAGGAGCCACTGTCCTCATGCAGCGATGGGTCGCTGGGTGCCTCCCGGAGGAGTTGTGTTTTGACAAAGTGCAACTATGCATTCAGGTGCATCGCCTACCCATGGAGCTTATGACGCATGAGATAGCAGCGGACTTCGTTGCTCTGGCGGGGAGGGTATTTCAGTATATGTTGGCGGACATGGAAGTTATGCAACGTCGATTCGTTCGCTTCAAAGTGGAGATACATATTCATCAGCCTCTCCGCAGGGGCTGCTTTTTGGAACGGAGGAACGACACTCCACTGTGGCTTGCCTTCAAGTATGAACGACTTCCCAGACTGTGCAAATGTGGTGTTATAAGTTACGAGGCTAGTTCATGTTCTTTGCAATCTGGGGGAAACAAATATGGCATGGGGATCAGGGCAGAATCTCCGATCATTGAGGAGCCTAGCTCAGAAGAAGAAAACAACATGGAGGAGACGAACCACTCACCACCAAGTGCTCCGGTACTCCACTTGCAACCTGACGAAGCCGACATGACAGCCACACCTAGACCTAGTAGGGCAGCTGGTCAACTGTCTGCAGGGGCGACAGACAACGTTGTTGCTCTGTGCCTCCCAGACTGCATGAACACAACACCTACCTATATTGCACCCATGCAGAAGACGGAAGTAGCTGATAAAGGAAAAAGCATTATGTCGGGCAGCATGTAACCAGGCTGTACAGCTGATGATGTGGCACTCTCTCACCTCCATTTAGATAGCCAAGGTATCTACGTGACCCAAGGCGTGGGCTATGTTGGGCCCAATAAAATAACATACGGACGGAAGTGGGCTGACTCACAGGCAACACCAAAGAAGAGGAAACTTATAGCTAAACAAATCGGAGTGAGATCTCAAAAGCTAAAGGAGAAGTCAACTGGAGCACGAACATCGAAAGTATCCAAAGAGGTGATTAATGCAGTAAAGGGATTTGACATTCTGAGAGAGCTAGATGGAGTCAACGAACCGACTTTGGGTGAACTGGTATCGGCGGAGATCGCTAAGCGATCCCGTCGGAATCAATGAATCTGATAAGCTGGAACTGCAGAGGTTTGGGGAACGCTTCTGCAGTTCGCGCGGTGAGGGAGGTTATCCGATCTAACCAACCTCAGATCCTCGGTCTCCTGGAGACCAAACATAATATTAGGAGTTGGGACCAACTGCGTGTGAAGCTGGAATATTTAAACTGTTTTGCAGTGAATCGAGATGGACTGGCGGGTGGTTTAGCCTTGTTATGGCATCAGAGAGTAAATGTTCACATTAGGAACTTCTCTAAGACTCACATTGACGCATGGGTAGAATCGGACAAATCTTTTCGGCTTACGTTATTCTATGGTGACCCGGACGGGAGCAAGAGGAAAGAGAGCCTTGGATTGTATTGGGAGACTTCAACGAGGTATTTTATCAGGAGGAGGCTGTGGGAGTTAGGCCCTGAGACAGGGCTCGCATGCGTCTCTTCAGGGATACCGCTGAGGCTTGTGGATTATTGGATTTGGGGTACTCTGGTGAGCCCTATACTTTCTCTAACAGGCGAGCTTTCCCATGCGAGGCTAAGGCTCGCATAGAATGGCTGAAGGACGGAGATCGTAACACCAAATTCTTCCACTCTAAAGCTGCAAGCAGGAAGAAAGTCAATAGAGTGGATAAGCTGTTGAATCCAGCTGGGGATTTAATCGTAGATGACTTTGGACTCTTGGAGGTTGCTAGGAACTACTTCCTAAATATCTTTCGTTCTAACATAGTGCCGGACCTCATTGACTGGAATTGTTCTTTAAGTATTGTGCACAGGAGAGTTACACCCGAGATGAATGTCCAGTTTTGTGCACCAGTGACATCAGAGGAAGTTAAGTTGGCAGCTTTTCAGCTTGGTTCGTATAAGGCTCCGGGAATTGACGGATTCCCCGCTTTTTTCTTTCAAAAGCACTGGGATATTGTTGGGTCAGCAGTGTGCTCCGAAGTGCTGAGTTTTTTAAACGACGATACTCTGAACACCTCTCTCAACACTACCGAAATTATATTGATCCTAAGTGCCCAAGCCCTACAAGGATGGAAGAGTTTCGGCCAATTAGCCTATGTAAAGTAGTAATGAAGATAATTACAAAGGTAATGGCAAATAGACTACGTGAACCTCTGCCTACTATGATCTCTCTAAACCAAAGTGCTTTTGTGTCGGGCCGCTTGATTACGGACAACATTCTGATTGCTCACGAAATCAGTCATTTCATAAAGACTCGTAGAGACACTTATGTTGGTTATATTTCGCTCAAATTGGACATGAGCAAGGCTTTTGATCGGATCGAATGGACGTTCCTTGAAAACATGATGATATTGCTTGGCTTTGATACTCATTGGGTCAGTAAAATCATGCATTGTCTTAGAACGGTAACATACAGAGTCAAGCTGAACAACAATCACATAGAATTCTTTTCTCCCGAGCGAGGCATTCGCCAAGGTGACCCGATCTCGCCATACCTCTTCATCATAGCATCGGAATGGCTGTCTGCCGCTCTGAATACACTAGTGGATCAAGGCATTATTCAAGGTGTTCGAGTTAACCGCCACGCACTGGTTATCACGCATCTTTTGTTTGCGGACGACAGTCTCATGTTCCTACAGGCAGACTTGAGAGAGGTTACGACAATTAAAGAAGTTCTGAACAAATATGAGCTGCTGTTCGGCCAGGTTATTAATTATTCAAAGTCAGAGCTGGTTTGTAGTCCCAATGTTCCTGCGCAGACTAAGGCAGAATCTGCCACATTCTGGGTGTGTCCTGTGTGGATAGACACACCAAATACCTCGGCCTACCTATGTCTGTCAGACTGAACAAAACGGAAGTGTAGTGCGCTGGAGGATCGAGCGGGTAAAAGATTGAACGATTGGGGTGCTAAACTTCTGTCTCAGGCGGGGAAGGAGCTACTCATAAAATCAGTAGGCCAGTCAATACCGGTCTTTGCCATGCAGTGCTACAAAGTTCCAAAATCAATCTGTGAGCGTTTACAAAAAAGGTTCTTCAAGTTCTGGTGGTCGTCAAAAGAGGGTCAACATTCTGCACATTGGGTCTCTTGGGCTATAATGATCCGTGGTAAATACGAAGGGGGTCTAAGGTTTCGGAATTTAACAACCTTCAACGATGCACTACTTATGAAACAGGGCTGGCGTATTCTATCCAAACCTTATCTTCTCATCAGCAAGCTATTCAAAGCTCGATATTTCCCTCATACGGAGTTCTTAACGGCGGGCGTTGGGAGTCGCCCATCCCATGCATGGAGAGGTATCGTTAAGGTTAAAAGTATGCTGCAAGATGGACTGACTGAGAATAACTCAGGAGGGGCTGTATCGTGGGCTCTCTCTAGCTCTGGAGAGTTTACAGTGGTGTCGGCATATAAGCTCTAGTAGTCACAAGTAACTCCCATAATGGCTAAAGCTTCGGACCCCCAGGTTGTGGGTAAGTTTTGGAAAACACTATGGAACTTAAACTGCCGGGGAAGGTGAAGATTTTCGGCTGGCGCCTCTATCATAATGGGCTTCAGATGCAATCAACTTGCACAGGCGCGGATGTGAAATCTCTCTGAATTGTGTTTTTTGTGACTATATGCATGAGACACCTCTCCATTTATTCAAAGATTGCTGGCGGGCGAAAGCTATAGGCGAGCAGCTCAAACTGCCGGCAGCTATTTTCCAGTACACATGTTCATCACTAGCTGACTGGCTGTTTAGTTGCTATATGTCATGCTCCAAATCTGACTTCAGGACATTGGTTTGTGCAATATGGGCAATCTGGAACAACAGGAACGACCTCCGTTATGGTTCAGGCGACAGTAGTATCTCCAAAACTTGCTGGAGGGTGTCATCAACTCTATTTCAATGCGACACTCTATTGTCTCATTGCTCGGTGCTGCACCAGATAACAGAGGAGTTGCCCTCGATTTACTGCATGCTTCTTGGACTAGGGATCAGTCTATGGGATTTGCGGCCGTCTGCCATAATATGGGCGTTATCCAGTCAGTTACTTTCGGCTACAGACCATCCATCCACTGCTCAAGGGACGGAGAAGGGCTGGCTCTACGCGCTGGGCTGGATATGGCTGGGAAACTTAATATAGCCAAAGCCGTCTTTTACTCTGATTCCTCGGATATCATTTCGGCAATTAGCATGGGCCAGTTGAGAGGATCAGACAATGGTTGGCTTGCGAGTTGTTTGGAGACCTTCAGACCACACCCTGGGTGGACGATATCACATATTTTCCGGGAGGAGAACTCTTTGGCCGATAAGATCGCGAAGTTTGCAAGATCCTCAAGACAGTCCTGGTCCTCCAACATGTTCCCTCCCCAGATGCATCTCCAGTTTCTTACAGTTAGACTAGTTCCCACTAATCGTTGTTGATTGTTCCTGTTTCTTTTGTCTCTTGGTCTATTCCCGTCTCTCAGATTGTATGGAAAACCAATCAAAAAAAAAGAATCACTATATGATTCAAATAGATCATACCGTTTTAAACACGAAATTCACCACGTCATAGCAACTTGCAAAATATTTATTTTGGGTAGTGAGATCAGATACTACAAGTTGTGGATTACAAACACATAATAAGATAAGATCAATACATCGTATAAGAAATATAATTACGTAATTTGCTTTTTCTTCAATTTTAGAATTATATTTTGTTATTAGTTGCACCGGATCTAAACCCCTATTTCACTAATGACTATTTTGTGGAATCAGATCTAGTGCAGTAAAATTTATTTGTTGAGAGTCAAAATTACGTAGTTTTCGTAAATAATTCATTCAAAACTACGTCTGAATCCAAATTCCACATGAACAATACATTCACAACAATATTTCTAGAAAGCATCAACAAAGTCACCAACACAAGATGAATAAGAAGTCAAAAGGATGTAAAACGGAATCCAATATAAATGGCTTGTTTATTGGAATGTAATTTAGTACTGTCAATAATATTTTAAGTGAAATCAAACTAGATGGTATAATATAAGATTTAGATAATTCAATATAGAGTAAATTTCAAGGACATCTAAATATATGTGAGACCGTAGGACATGATCTCGATCGTTGATTATTAATAATCCAACGAATGAGATTTTGTCATAAATTATACTCTTATATGATTTTAAAAACAATTAAAATTATAAATCTAAACTTGAGATGTACAATAAATTCAATAATTTGATCCTAACCTACGATCAACACTTTACAATCAAATACAAACTATATAACAGATGCCATATTTCCTTATAAATATACAATTAATTTTTATTGAAAAACATACTATGTTATAAAATACACTTTTAGCACATTACAATTTTTTTCTGATTGTGATTGTAATAGATGTGTCATTTTGTCATATTTTAACATTCTTAAGCTAATTTTTATATTAAATGTTTTAATATCTACCTTTGTAATTAGCTTTGTATATTTAAATGCATTAAAAGAATAAAAACGTTAATATTACAAATAAAATACCCTCTAAACAAGACTAATAAATTTGGAGTAAATTACTGTAAACCACCTTTATATTGGGTGTATTTTGACAAAACCACCTCTCTAAAAAATATATACTTAATAACACCTTTATACTATCATTTATTGCCAAAACACACCTTTTGAGAAAATTACTTAAAACAACCTATATATTAATCACATTTTCATAAAACCACTTATATACATATTACTTAAAACCACCTATATATTAATCACATTTTCATAAAACCACCTATATACATAATAAGTTCACAAACTCTAATACAAACTGGCAGTGGAGTGAGTAATGCAATTGTCAATGAAAATTTTTTCTTGGTAAAATTAGTACACTATTTTTAACCTGGTTGATACTATGTACGTACTCGTGATGATGAGATGAATTTGATTGTTATGAATTTGTGTGGTCGGCAAGTTGAATATGCATCGGAGGTTGGATATGCATTTGATGTTATTTTAGTAATTTCATTTTTTCTATGTTTTGTGTTGTTTAGATATATTTAAATAAAGTTTTAACAGAAAACTTAACACTGTTAACTAAAGGTGTATTTTGACAATAAAGATAGTATACTGGTGGTTTGCAGAAAATAATTTGTATACAGGTGGTTTTGTCAAAATACACCGAACATAAAGGTGGTTTTAAGTAATTTTCTCTTCTAAATAATATGTATATATGTGGTTTTATGAAAATGTGATTAATATATAGGTGGTTTTAAGTAATATGTATATAGGTGGTTTTATGAAAATGTGATTAATATATAGGTGGTTTTAAGTAATTTTAACAAAAGGTGTGTTTTGGAAATAAATGATAGCATAAAGGTGTTATTAAGTATATATCTTTTATAGAGGTGATTTTGTCAAAATATACTCAATATAAAGGTGTTTTACAGTAATTTACTCATAAATTTGCACCCATGTTACAATCATACCCAAATATTTATCGGGTTTGTATAAATCGGGCGAAAATCATACCCGAATATATATCGGGTTTGTATAAATAGAGTTCAAAGAACATTAAACGCAATCAATGGAGTCGTCGTCGGAGGATTACTCTCTCACGTTATTCGAAAGTTTCAATCTGATCATTCTCCGCCCTGTCGCCGCGATTCTCTTTGTTCTTTCATTCATACTGATTGGTAATCTCCTCAATTTGATTTTCACAGTTTGGATCAGAAATTGTGAATTAGGGTTTTTTGAATATTTTAATTTTGTTGGGAATTGTAGGTTGGGCGTTGGCTTGGAAGCTTGTTCTGGTACACGTTCCTTTGGTGCAGGAGATATTTGGATTGAAGAAGAAGCAGTTCAAGCCCAAACCCCCAACTGGTCGCTTGTCCAAAATTTATAGTGCAATGGAAGTTCCAAGCACCAGCTCCTCCATATGGTAACTTCTAATCATTTTCTATCATTTTTATTTTTTGTTTATAAATAGCTTTTTTGGCGATAGGTTTCTTGTGGTGATGGTATTTAGATGATATTATTTTGTTGTTTGTCGGCATTTAAATGGTATCAGAATCATCCAATTGTTCAAAATAAATGATTGGCGTGGGGTGTTGAATGAGATTTGTTCCTATCAAATATATGTTGTGTTATTCTGTATTTTTTGGCTCAATTAAGTTTAATTTGAACAAGTTTCTATTTTTATCGGCTTGGAATGATGTTTGATTTGAGTTCCAACGTATTTCCACTTTTTATTTTGACATTTCCATTCATGATGTACTGTGTAATGAGGTAATGTGGCCTGAGGCCTTTGCATCAGTTTTTCCATAGTTGAGATGAGCTACCCGTGCTCTCGGTAACTCCATGTGTGAAATAACGAATTCAGTTTGATTCCTTTGTGTTGAATCCTTACACAGAGTCCGTGCCTTCTGCACCACCGTATGGCTGTAACAGTAATTTCTATACATGTATTATAAGAAGCTTATTTTAAAATTTAAAGCCATGCTTTACCCCTTTGTGTTTGTGGAGTAAATTTGTTATCCATCAAAAGTAAATACATGGCTGGGACAAATTGAAGTCATCTTATAATGGTATTCAACACTGATCTCATAAGATATTACGAATACTAGTTGCTAGTGCAAAAAATGTGCCCTGAAAATATATAGCCATAAGTTTGTTAGTTTGTTTGCTACCACGATTGTTGCTTATGCTGATATCTATTCATGCTGATAACATGTTTGTACGATTTGTTTTGCTTGTAGATAGTGAGCGCTTCTATGAGGGCATATGCTTGACAATAAACTTTACAATGTACATGAGGATTGCAGGCTTCACAAAGGAAGTTCCAGTAATACTTTTGTGCATACCGATGCAAGTTACTTAAGTCTGTGGCGAATTGGATAGGTCTCTGTAATTAACGTATGATTTTTTATTTGAAGACTGACTTATATTTCAAACGCTACAATTTACTCAAGGAAAGACCAGCCAGATTGTTTTTTCTCTCCGCCAAGATTCAACACATATTACTGAATTGAGCAATAAATAGGGGTGTCAATGAGCCGAGCATTCGTGAGCTACTCGCGAGCAAGCTCGGTCAAAGCTCGGCTCGATAATAAACAAGCCGAGTTTGAGCATGATTTCTCAGCTCGATTAATAAACAAGCCGAACATGAGCAGAGTGGTGTTCGACTCGTTTATGTTCGTGAACGGCTCGTTTACCTGCTCGATTAAGGCTCGATTATTGTTTACATACTCGATTAGTACTAATTTATTTTTTCAGTTATATTAATCACATACTTATATGATTATGAATTAATAGAACGGCTGACCTAACCTATATGTATTGAGAATTCATGTAGTTGGTAATAGTTAATAGAGTAGCTTGTTTATATGAATTTGAGCAGCACGTTTACATGAATTTGAGCAGCACGTTTACAAGCTTATGATTGATCAAAAAAATAAAAAATAAAAAATAAAAAAAATAGTAATTGATCAAGCTCGCGAGCCGAGCTCGAATAGGTAAAAAACAAATCGAGCTGAGCTCGAGCAAGATTTATTAAGGCTCGTCGAGCTCGAGCAGCATGAAAATCAGACGAGCTGAGCTTGAACATGTAGATGCTCGGCTCGACTCGTTTACACCCCTAGTAATAAATAAAAACAAGATTACTTGTTGCGGCATCAATGCAAGTATTTTACTTTCTTCACTCAGAACAAAGTTGATTTTATAGCAAGGTGTACTCTTTACAAAGCTCAACTCATCTGAATAGTAGTTGTGAAGGACACACAAACAGTAACGGCCCGTTCTATTCTGATGATTGTTAGCAATTGTGGGACATTTGCTGGATACATTTACCAAACTATGGATGCTTGATCTGAATTCAGCACAAGTTCTTTGTCCAACATCTCTGGCCTGTATATATGCACGAGGTTCAGATGGTGTACCGCCAGTTAAACCAAATGCCGTGGAAGAATTTCGACAAACTTTAAAAAATTTAAATAAGAATTTCGACATAGGTGTGAAATGCTAAGATCCGCTTAACTGATATGTCAGTAAATCCTGTTCTTCTACAGCCAACTCCCATCCGGATGCTCTATATAAAACTTTTATTGCACGGTGTTGCAGACAGAAGAGTCTACACCAAAACTATTAATGTATTCTCAACGGCTATTCTTCAGGACCCGAACATGTAAAAAGACAAGAAAAACCAAAATGCTGCCAGCAAAATTTTGAGAATCACATATCAGGCTTACGACAATGGAGGCATATTAATTTAACTTCAGAGCTGCATCAGGTGAGCACAATCTTTAGGAGGATTCACCAAAATTACTTGCACCGGATTCTGCTACTGTAGATAGGTCCAAAGGAAGGCCGACCTGCACAGGAAAAACGGAAAACTTGGTTATCGACAATTCCACATTGTATGACATAGACAGCATCAGTGGCACATTTAACAAACAACAGAAGCCAATAATCTTATGCAAATCATTTCACTATATTTGGTCTGAATCATCCCAATTATTCAATTTTATTCAAAAGTTAATGTGCGATTTTCTTCAATAGTAGCAGGTTTTAATTAGAGTCATTAGACTTCATGCAAAACTCAATACCATCACCTACTCTTAGGGCATCTACACAAGGACATACGCAATATGTCATTACCTTTTGACGGTAGTCATCAATCTCTTTTTGTGTCAGTCCCCCCTCCACACCAGATTCTTCCCATCCAAGAGAACGAAGGAATGCAGCCTCTTCTTCATCCAGAATATCTTCTCCACTAAAAATCGAGCTCTGTTCTCTATTTGAGGACTTCAGAACTATGCTGCTGAAATCATCTTCGCTATTTGAATTATCGTTTTCAGTTCCACAAGGACCTGTAGACATCATCTCTTTTAACAATTCACGAGACTTATCTTCAGATGGTGACTGCACAACGATGTCTGTCTCTGTTGTAGCTGCAGTTGTCAGAGTTTTTTTTCTCACTGAATTGAAAAAGTCACTCCGACTTTGAGCAGAGGAAGATAATGATCTATTTTCAATAACGGATGCCAGACTCAAAGAAGAAACAGCTGTATGATGATCCACAATAGATGCCTTTGTGATGTTTGTGCTTTTAACATGAGCAGAAGATGCCGCGGGAGTTGCTTGTAAATTACTTGATAGCCTTAAGCACCCACCACCATTTTCAGGATTGGATCCATCTTTTGAAGTTGAAGACACACTGTGCTCCCAAGGCGGCTTGAGAACAGATAATTTACTGCAATGGGATTGCCTGGTAACATCGGGAGTGACAGGCCCACTACGAGGTGATTGGCCAACAGCGTTAAGAGAGGATGATGACAGCTGCTTCCCAAACTTGGTAGCCACACTAATCTCCCGAACTCTAGAATTTACTTTTGGTTTAAGCTTGTTAGAAGAGTTCCAAACCTGCTTTAGACATGGTATTGAGTTAATAAATGTAGAAACACACAATATTCAGGAAACATCAATGACCAAACAAACATATGACATCGGCATAGTCCGGCACTAGTAGAACAATAACTGAATCCACCATGGACAGTATCGACTGCACAAATATAAGACGGTTTGAACTACATGAACATGGAAAGAGGTATTGCAGGAGTTTCTAATATTCTAAGTTCAAAATTCAAATATTTTGCAAAATTATTCTCGGCAAATAGGGCCAGTACAACAAATTAAAGATTACTGCCAAGTCCAAACTGATTTAGAATGAGCCGCATCACTCAGCCATCAATTTTAACAACCATAAAATCCATATTAAAAAACATTAAGGATCACAAGCACTTAATAATTTCAATATATTAGTGGGACCATTAAGATTGTTCAATTGCAAAATCTATGAACTTTTTTGTATGCCTAAATGATCTTCATGGAATTTACATTTACCTTGTGTGCTGCTGGTGTCAAGGGAATTAGTTGCCTAACTTTATTGACGGCCATTTGCTCAAGCCTTTGAGTCTCAATTGATAGCTGCAAGACCAAAATGTTCAGTAAGGTTGACAAATAATAAATAGTATTAGATAAACATCCATAACAAGAAAAAAGGAAAATGAATATATTAGTTACATGTGGAGCGGTGCGAGTAACAGGAGACTGAACGAGAGATTCAGCCATATTTAGACCTGAAGATGAACCTAATCCACCAGAAGTTTTTTCAGGCCCAGAAGAAGCGTCGGAAGTTCCAGGTGTAGTTGTTGAAGCTGCAGAAACAGCATTAGAACCACCATAATTGCTACTTGAATCGACTGAACTGGAATGATGTTGATGAACAAATAGTGAAATATTATTACTTCCAGTAACAACAGGAACCTCAGCCAACGCCGACCATCCTTCACCAACCAAAGATGAACTTCCAATGGGCAAACCTGGGGATGTAATTCTTACGACATTTGGCGTTTGTCTTTCATCTGCTCCCAAAGATGGAAAATCTTTTTCAAATGACACCTTTGGCAGACTACCGACAGATTTATCTCCAGTAACAAGACCATTTCTAAGAGGGTGACTGTAACTCTCAATGCTTTTAGAATCCGATGACATTCTAAAAGTCAACGAGTCACCCTGATTTCTAGGCGCCATTAAATGAGTTTGCCTCAATGAATCCTTACCCAGAGGTTCATAGCCATCATGTTCCTTGAAATTTCCAAAATCTGACTTCTCCTTATCACGCTCCTTGTCTCTGTGGCTTCTGCTAAAGTTGCTGTACGGATGCTTTGAAGAGCCATTATTGCGGGAGCTCCTGGAATTAAAAGAAGAGGATCGCTCCAAAAGAGTACGAGGGTTGTCAATATCAGTGTTTGTCCTAAACAATCTTTTTCTAGCTGAATTTCCTAACAAAGAGGCATCTGCAAGATAACAAATCAAATGTACTGATGAATTACAAATTACTAAATTACCTAACTGACACTTTTATGTCAAGACTCAAGAGTAAAAGTCACAATAGACACTGACCTGAACGAGAATTAGCTGATGCAAAATGATTAGCTCCACTGGCTCCACTATTACCATGCCCATTATTCCTTAGCCATTCAGGGACTAAATTGGGATCACTACTTCCCATAATGAATACCGCACATAATCAGTATCCCAAAGAAAAGGGGGGAAAATAAAATTACTCTCTTTCTCCCAAACCCCTCCAGCAATACTTCCTATAAAACTACCTGATTCCCACCGACCCTGCGTCCTAATTACCAAATCACTCGCACTCAACAACCAAGCAACTCCGTAAGAATCCCAACTCCTTTCAAAACTATAATTCAAATGTCCAAAAGGCCACAACAGTAAGCCACACTGTCTAGGGTTCACAAACCCGACTACACCAACATATTAAATAAAAAAACTACGAAAAAAGCTAAAAATAAACGTAAATATCGACTAGGCGGAAATCAAACCCTAGCAGATTAACAGAGATCAATAACACGGAAACCCTAACCGTTTCGTTACGTAACCGCCTCGAGAGGCAAAATCGAGTGGTCAATGCGGCGGCCGATTGTACTTTGGAAATACAAGTCAATCGCGTTGGTTTGAATTTCTAGGGTTTTGAATATTGCGGTGTGAGATTGTTGGAGACAGAGCGAGACGACGAGAGAGTTTCAGAGGAGTTGTTTGTTGTTGTTGAGTTTGTTTTGGATACTTCAGAGAAAACGAATGAAGCGTATTATTATTATTAACCTTAAATTTTGTTAATTGCTTTTAATTTTCTTCTGATAATTGCGTAATTATCGGTTGATTTTGTTACTTACCTTGGACGAGTGAACATTCAGAGTAAGCTGATATTATTGAAATAAATATTACATTATGGTATAGAATTAGGAGAACGAGTTTATGTAATACGATAGGACATAATTTCAATTGTTAATTTAATTAGATATTCGTTCGTCTATTGCTTTTTATTTATTTCAGGTACTCATATATAATTGGTTTCAATAAGTTATAAGAATGAACCAATTAATATTATGATACAGAGTAACGTGAGCTTTTAATTAAGGGTTTTTTTGCAGAAAACTATCATTATAATAGTTCAGTTTGAAGTAAACCATCATTATATCAATTAATTACCAAACAAGTATATTATAATTCTTCCGTTATCAAAAAACCACCATTCTCACAACTCCGTTATATATGAAACCGAGATATATATATCTATTTTTGAATTAAAATAAAATAAAATCATGTAATATAATGATGTTTCAGTGGCTGCAAATTATAATTTGTTCTCTTGCCAACTGAAGTAACCCTAATGCACAAATATCAAATCATTACTATCACAAACATATCATAAGATCGCGTAACTCAATACAAAGTCGAGCTTAGTGCTTGGAGGTCGATCAATCAAAGTAACTAAAGTATAGGGGACTGTTTCCACAACAATTTAATTTTGTTTTAACTATTAATCGTTCATAAATATCTGAAAAGCCGCCAAGTTAGCTCTTCATGTCTCTATATTTAAATTCCATTCCAAGTAATTTTTTTATAAAGGATTACAATTTCTGGACAAAACATGAAAAGAGGACTTAAATGAGCTTGACGTGTTGGGTAGTGATATTCTTGGACATCAATCAAGCTTGAACCAATATCATTTCCTGTGATATGCAAGTTTGGAAATAAAGTCTGCCAGTTCATTAGCCTCTGTTCGGATCAATCTAATTGTCCAATTAATCTTAGATGCAAACATAGAAAGACATTGTTATACAAAATGGTCATTAGCTTCTGAAATCTGTTGTTTACCATCCATAATGTTTACAAGATTGCTGCAATCTGATTCAAAGATAACTCTTTGTAACTGCAATTCAGAAGTTTTGCATTCCAAGTAATAAAGCTTCAGTTTCCAACTGTAAAACAATGCCACCATTTGGAGAATAAAGAGCCCTAATTCCCACTACAAAACCATTTTCATCTCTCGCTATTACTCCACATCCATCATCCAAGTTTGAAGTTGCAGTGGCTGCGTCGGTATTAACTTTCACAAAACCAGCAGGTGGAGGTATACATGAAAAATCATTCTGGCATTTGAAAGATGAGTATAATGAATTAGAATTTGAGTACTGAGAAATGAGGGACATGATTTTATAATATGCTGAACGAACTTCCAGCATTTGAGACCTATGATAGACACTGTTTCGATGAAACCAGATAAGTCATATTACTACAATTACTATGGTGAACTGATTTCCACTCAAATGAAAACAAGAATGAAACAACCAGTCAGCCACATCAGAAAATCTGTCCAGCTTGATATTTATAAGAAAATCAAACTTCAACCATTCTAAGTAAATTTTAATTTTAATGCAATTTACCCTCTGTTTGTATGCGGGAAAAATTGTGGAAACAAAATTTAATAGAAAATGTAAAGGAAAGTAATTTCCCTAGAAAAATTGAGAGAAAAAATTTACATAATTTTATTTGTTATTTTTTATTTTCCATTAGAGCATCTGCACCGCTGTGAGCTTTCCAGCGATCTCAACAAGATTTTAGCACGTAAAGAGGTCGTCAGACGTGTAGCACTGAGAAGCTCGAGGAGACGGCAAACTCGAAGAGATGGTGCGGTGAGGACGTCCTCCAAGAGAACTTCGTGGAGATCGGCTTCACGAACATCCCAGACGCGTCGTGGCTCAAAATTAGTGGCTCTTGACATCACGTGCCACACAAAAAAATTAAATTGATCGGTTGTGGTGTGTGTGGCCCATTTGGCCCAACTACCAAAGGCCTAATTATTCAAGATCTATGCCATTAGATCATACGTCATGTGATTTAACGGTTCATATTGAATCTCAACGAAATATTTTTTATTTTGTTATTTGATAAGTCTTAAAGCCAGACCAGGCATAATACAAAGCGGATGGACATGACCCTCAAAACAATTCATAAAATATCAGAAAAATATCTTAAAGAAATTAATTGTAAAGAAAAAAATCAATAAAAATAAAATTTCTTTTTAAAAATATCCCTTAATATAAAGTTATAAAATATAATTTCATTATCAAGTTTTATATTATTTCAATTTCAACAATATATGTAAAATTTATGTGATTGTAATAAATATTTTTCATTTTATAAATATTTATGTGTCCTTATGAAACTATATTTTAATTTTTTTTAATCGTGAATAGTAATAGGAGGTTCTTCTGAAAACTGCATGGGTGCATAAATATGCAGAATATTATTATTTTTAATCGTGAATAGTAATAGGAAGTTCTTGAAATAATAATAGGAGGTTCTCAATTAAACTGAAAAGCTCGTATGGGTGCGGATGCTCTTATACAACCAAATACACCCAAATATTTTTATTTAAATTTTCCATCGAAATTTATTTGTCACCTATTTTTCCATACAACAAAACGGAGCCTAAGACAAATCTGAATTTTGGAGCAAACATTTTGGCTTGTGAAAGATCCCGTCATGATGCTGTCAAAAAATACAACTAAATAAATTTCAAAACTTGTCTTTATTAATCCATTTATTTCAGCACATCCCATAGCTCTTAGTTATACTAGCTCCAACTTCAGTTCTGAATATCATCTTAATCATCTTGAATTACAAAATTTAAAATACCATCCTTTTTTTTAAAAAAAAATTGGGCTCAAGGACCGGACATCCCCGGACTCAAGGCCTCTTATTAATCCCATCTACCCTACCCAACGGAGGAAACTCACTCCGCCCCACCAAGAATCGAACCCGGGTTGGCTCCAGCGGTTGACTCTTGTAGCCCCTACTCTTACCATCCTCATTCCTACAAATCAGTACATAATCAGCCATTCTTGAGTTTTCATTCCAGCCTAATATCTGCATGCAATTTATCTTCATCAGATCACCAATATACTTAACCATGTTTTTCATAGAAGATACTAATCACCTAAGCAAACAATATATAAAAATAAAGCACTTATTAATATCCTTGAAAACATCAAAAGAAAAATAATATACAATCATGCAATACCTCTGTCTGGCTGTGTGAAAAAATGGGTGAAAAAGAAAATTTGATGAAAAATTTTAAAAAATATATTTGAGTGTGTTTGGTTGTATCAAGGAAAATTAAAAAAATAACAATATAAACTTTTTCTCCAATTTTCCAAGGAAAATGACTTTCCTTTAAATTTTTCCTTAAATTTTTTTCGACTACTTTTCCTCGCAAACAAACGGACGGTAAAAATTACAGAAATAGTTACTATTTTCTTATTTCCAACAGGAGGGCATATGATGCTGCAGGTAAAAGAACTTAATGCATGCATACTTCTACACAAAACCACAATATCAAAGTTCCTAATCACGCAACATAAGAAACTTCCGCAAGTTCCATCCATGGAAGAAGACCATTCCTCATCGCAAAAGCAACAAACATGTAATACCAATACGGTGACAGAGTTACAGAGCTGAGCACACCACACAACACCACACCATGTTCCGGCGTCCAAATCTTCTCTCACTCATGGTGGCTCGTAAACCATTCCGCAAAACCTTGATGAGACCGAACTCATCATATCAAACTGACCTCAAGAGAGATTAATGGCACTGCAAATTGGGTAACCTAATACACGAGTCTTATATCGATCTTTCCAAGTTGTAAAGGGTCACCTAATCCTAATTAAGATCAAGTGGTATACTCAAGACAATCTTTCTTCTTCTAGACCTAATTTTTTATCATAAGCTATGCCTATACGTACCAATAGTATCAATGCAAAAGTTAATATAATAACGATTACGGTCGTATAATTGCTCCTAAGACATTAAATATTGCTGCAATATGTACATTAGATAATGATACCACTAGCTAGTATTACATCCTTTGTTGAGAATGATTGACTAAGCCAGCAAGCACAATATTTATGTTATTAGCGTTCGATCCGTCTGCCTGTTCGTCTCAACGGACAGTAGCCATTGCATGTACTCTTACACAGTCAATTTTTGTCACATGCTTGGAAGTTATGTTACATGAAATGTTGAATGAGTATTCTAAAACTCAAGCCAGTTGACGTCCTACCGAATCATATTTAGGGAAAACTGGGAATTTTACGTAGGAGGTAGCTACAATTCCAGCCTAGCTAACATGCAGTTGGTGACGGTTCCAGGTATAGATATGATTTCACAGCGGTTAAAAGCATATGGTTTTTTTAGCGAAAACCACCATTCCAGTACGTCAATTTGAACAAAATCACCACTTCAAAATTTTTTTTGACTTAACCACCCACAAATATAAAACTATTTAATATGACTTTTTCAACAGGTCAGCCGGTAATTATTACCGTTGACTTTGATTGACTTATAATGACAATTTGAGTTTTTGTATAAAATCATCCTTCCAATTACACAATTTAATCAAAACAACCCCTTCATTTTTTTGACTTAACCACCCACAAATATTAAAACTATTTAATATGAATTTTTCAATAGGTTTGTAATAAAAAATTAATAAAAATCATAATTGGTAATTTACGGACTAATTACCAAATTAATTTCATTGACTTTGGTTGACATATCCACAAAATTAATTTCATTGACTTCAGTTGACTTACCATATGTACGGCGTAATTATTTCAATTAATTTTGTTTACTATAAAACCTAATTGGTAATTTACGAATTAATCAATGAAATTAATCGAAAATCCTAAAAACAAAATTTGTCAATTATGATTTTTATTATAAATCAACCGAAGTCAACGATGTAAACCTATTGAAAAGTCATATTAAATAGTTTGTTTATGGTTAAGTCAAATATTTTTGGAAGTGGTGATTTTAATTAAATTATGGTACTGGAAGGGTGGTTTTAGAAAAAAAACTTTTTTTATTAATTTTTATTATAAGTCAACCAAAGTCAACGGTCATAATTACTTGTTGACCTGTTGAAAAAGTCATATTAAATAGTTTTGATATTTGTGGGTGGCTAAGTCAAAAAAAAATTGAAGGGGTGGTTTTGTTCGAATTGACGTATTGGAATGATGGTTTTCGATATAAACCCTAAATAATAATTATTAATATTGAGTTTTTCTTATGTCTTTACTCAATAATTTTTCCACATTTAACTTGAGAATGCAAGAAAAAGGAGGTTGTGTCGGTCGAAATTGCGGTTTTCCTGGACAAAACATATATAGGAGCCGATCATATGGAAATTGGATCGTTTAGTTTTCTTATCAACCGAGAATATTGATAGCTTTGCGAGATCATACCGAACCATGATTCAATATAAAGGTAACCTCTTTCTTTATGGACAATTTTCAGTTTACTTCTATATTACTTAACAAACACAATTGTCACAGATTCAAGTATTCAACAAGGTAGTTTTGTGAAAATAATTGTGTAGTTTATATTTTCCCAAATACAGTAGAAAAAAAACAGTACAGCCAAGACTATAAATGCACAAAATGGACATCATATTTCACAAGTCTGAATTTTCGTTGAACTTTGATATTTTTAATGAATTCTTCCCCCCATTTATACACTTACAACGAACGCTGATTAGAATTTATCATCAATATGCATTTGTGTCCTTAATTTTACTTCATTATGTCCTCTTTTTCTGTACAGTGCTCCACTTGAATGGGCAGGCACATTTCAAAACCGTAAGTATCAGCAACTGTCATTGATGACTTCTAGAAGCCAGCCTGACCTGGACTGGTGGTATCTTGATATTAATGTGTTCCAATGGTGTTCTATCCCTCTAGCTTGTCGAAATTCCCATTTATTAATTTGGTCTTTTAGATGATGATCATCAATTGTTGGCCTGCACAAGTAGATAGGGACAAAGACAGCAATAGATAATAATTCTTGTCTAAAATTTAAGCTTCATGTTTTTTTGATAATAATTTGAGCGTCATGTTATGATGTTTGGTTTTGAGGTAACATGTCCTGATAAGTTTTGTACTAGTTTATAGTCAGCATCATGTGGGAATCAGACAGGGTCTTATTCGAGTTGATTACAATATCTATAAAAAAACTATGTAATGCATCGATCATCATTATAATTAAATTAGAGATATTTCATGTGCATCTATCTATTTTGGTGGATGCATATTGGAACATTTTTTGCATCCGTTGATTGCATTTCATTAATGACAGAAAATGCACATTGCATTATCATGTGCTTTTTAATTAAATTATATGTACTTTGAGAATGGATCAAATGAAAAATAGTAGTTTGGTTGTAAAATACAAACAAATCTAGATTATTTATTTAATTACATCCGACGGTTACAGTATAATCTTATTAATTTATATATTAAATCACAAAAGGGCAATAATGGAAACATATATTAGAATATATTTTCAAATATATCAATTAAATTCAATCTTTTTTAAGGTAACTGACATTCAATTCCTTGATTGGAAATCAACATTCAATTTTTTGTTTTTCAATTATTCAAATTTGTTTCACAGGTTTCCCAAATAAGTTAGGTTGTTTTTCTTCATCGAATTCCAAAATAATGGTTATTGAATTCCAAAGCAACTCTTGACTCTTTCAGTATATTTTGTATTTCATAGATTCAATATTTCGTATTTCATTAGGATTTGTTTTTGTATTACTGATATATTCGTTCGTATAATCCATAAATTGTATACCTTTGATCATGAATCATATTATAGCAAATCATGAATCATAGATGTTTTTATAACTTGAATGATTAATTCGTCATCTGATTTTGTTTACATTGATGTTCTGATAAATTTATTTCAGTATTTCGTATTCATATTATGCTTTGTTTAGTATTACTATTATATTCGTTATGACATTTTAAAAAAAATTTGTAACGCGAGTGTGGTTTAATTTTTAAACATAATGTTACACAAAAATATCATTATCGGTTTTATGTTTCTATTAATTTCAAGTATTCAATTAGTGATTCAAGGTATGTATTAATAGATTCATGAATTATATATACTCTTTTTATGGATCATAATGAATAATAACGTGTCACAAAGTTCTTATTAATGTAATTATATGGACTACTCTGTTTATGGACAATATCCACCATGTTTTATATATCACTCTGTTTAATTATAGTATGGTTCATGACTTAACCGTGTATGATTCAAGAATCATGATAAGTCAAATTATGAATCATGATTTTTGCATAGGTTAGCCGTGTATGATTCAATAATCATGATAAGTCAATAATCATACGATTTTCATATATAACGAAATAATATAAAATTCACATTATGGTAGTATATGATTCATGAATCATACGACTCAAATTATGAATCATATGAATGCAAATCTTGGACCATATATATGCAAATTTTGAACCAAAATACATGATTCGACTATCTGATATTTACATTATAGCTACCCCGAACATCAATCTAACATATCAACCAAAATATTAACCCAAAGTATATGTTCACTTCAATTCTCATATCTTTTGGGCACATTCTCACGATGGTATCGTGTTCTACAAATATAAATAAACATGATAAATTGGCACCGCATGTAACTAATCATTATACGAATACAACATTACTGATATGAGTATTCCAAACGAAGAGTAGGATTTTGGAATCGTGGCTGGGAGTGAGACGGATGATTTAAGGTTGTTGATTTGTGAAATCGAGGTTGAATTTGAATCGGAATCAAATCTTACCTAAATCTTGATTTTAGGAAGCTGATATCTACTCTTGATTTTACCTAAATAGATGAGGTTGAATGTGAAAATTTATGACTAATTTACCCTTAAATTGATTATAATTAATAAATTCAATATTTAAATCTTTTAATATTTATAAATTGATCCCAAATTAATAGCCGTTAGATCTAAAAATTTAATGGTCACGATCTGTTTGCATTTTACAACTAAAAGTTACTTTTCACGTGATCTCTACTCGTGTTCTTTTTGTCTCCAATACACTGACACTCTAGATATATTATAAAAATTCAATAAAATTATAAAATTACTCATACCCATCACTCCTCTATCTACTTTTCGACATATATCAAAATACAGAAGTTGGATAGGCACCGGCTAAACATTACTCATTTATGTACCGCAAACACAGTTGTAGTCTTATCTCCTTTATTCGACTTTTCTCTTCAACTCTGTTTTTTTACATCTTCTCATCAGTTGGTCGTCGCTTCGGGATGGAGAAGAGAACCATCTCCTACACGGGGTGATGGTTTTTCTACATCTACCCAAGGAGCTTTTTTATTTTTATTTTTATTTTTATTTTTATTTTTATTTTTATTTTTATTTTTATTTTTATTTTTATTTTTATATTTTTATTTTATTTTTATTTTTTTTTATTTTTATTTTTTATTTTTATTTTTATTTTTATTTTTATTTTATTTTTATTTTTATTTTTATTTTATTTTTATTTTTATTTTTATTTTTATTTTTATTTTTATTTTTATTTTTATTTTTATTTTTATTTTTATTTTTATTTTTATTTTTATTTTTATTTTTATTTTTATTTTTATTTTTATTTTTATTTTTATTTTTATGGATCCTCATCTTCCTACTCGTTAACCACAGTCGTCGTCTACATTCGGTCGACTGAGTGCATGCATGTGACTGAAATGCATCAGTTTTGTTGCCTCATTCCTCTACTATCACATGCATGTGACCGATCAATTCTTTATCCGCTCATTTTCTTAGATCGTTATGTATATGAATAATAGACATGTAGTTGTTTTTCATCCTATGTGGATGTTTGTATGTTCATCTTTTATGGATGTTGTTATGCTGTTTAGGCTTCTTTTCGACAGGTTTGTGCTGACTAATAAGGCTTGATTTCAGCAAAGATCGTTATAATATCCGGCTGTCGGACAAGTGAGAGTCAATGGTGAAGGTGCCGCTAATGACCTACCCGATCAACATTTTATATATAGTTATCATTGTTTGGAATGTCACATACTTTATTTCATCGTTTGTGGTTCACTTTGTAATCATGATCTGATTTTCATAGTTCAATAAAATATACCCATTTTGAATATATAAAAAACATATAATTTCAAACTCCTAACTGATTGTTGACACCATTAAAATATTCTAAGATCAAGTGAATCTCATTCTCATTAACTTATCTTTTATTAAATTATTTTAATTGAGTTTTTAAAATCCATAAGGTGAGATTATTTCACTCGAATTCTACCCTTCAAAAGAAAACTGTACATATAAAATATAGGGAAGAGATTAGGTGAAAAGTAACTTTAAGTTATAAAATAAAAACTAAGTTAAGCCGTCCAATTTAAACAATTAGACGGTTTAGATCGCGGATCAATTTATAAATACAAAAATTAGTTAATAATTAAATATATTAAGAAAACAAATCAACGAGGGTAAATCATTCATAATGATACAAACAAACAAATTTGGTTTCCTAAAATCAGGATTGGTGAATTGATTGATATTTCAAATTTGATATCTCAAATTCAAATCGAATGAAATTCTTCAATTTCTTAATGACATTGCCGACTCTGAAATTGAATCCTAGTTTTAAAATCACCGGACTACACTCCGACGACTCAAGCAAGAGGTGAGATCTAGCCTTAAAATAGATAATTTGTTAAACTTCTCGTATATGAAGATTAATTTTTCTATACAATTTTTGGGTTAATTGAAATTTGTTTTGATAGAATTAACACATCACATTAAGTTTTTTGTTTCAGAGGTCATTTATTATACATCATTGCTTCTTTAGACATGCTTTGCTAAACAAAATAAGCTATTATGATAATATTTTGTAAAAATTATTTATATGATTCACGAAATATAAGGTGTCAAATGATGAACCATATTGATAAAATAATGGTTCGTTATTTGACAACACATGATTCGTGAACCATAAAGTATCAAATAATGGATCATACTGATTTCGTCATTGTGTTTATCTGGGAATAGTGCAACCTTTCGGTGCCAACGATTCACCAAGATTCATCATTAAAACCTTCTTCCCCCTAAAGACGGCTTAAGTTATTATGGTTCTCAACAATTTAAGATTTAGGTGAAGAAATAAACATAGTGCAAAGAGAGCTCATGTGGAAATGACATGTATATCCCAGTCCATCTATGCTTCTTCCACCATTCTCAATAATTTTAGAGTTAACCGACTAGGCACCAAGGATATATACCAAACTGAATCTCGGTGCCAAAATCATCGATGCCTAATTTCATCAAATGAATAAATTGGATCAAAATCAAATGTATCTACAATAGTCCACGAGGCCTACTATCAAGCCCATCAATTCTTACGCCTAACCAACCGCCATCTCAAGACCACATCATCCGATATGAAGTCAAGCTTTAAAATAGGGTTTTTGTTGAACATGCATTCCCCATGGACTAATCAATACTCTACCTGAGAATTAATCTAGATAAAATTAATTGTTATTTAAATAGAAAAGTTTATATAAAAAATAATATTATTGTGAATTTTTTTTAGCTAAGATGATGACATGTGACAATTATGAATGGATGTGATTAGTAGCCTTTGTAATTAATTGAATAAAAAAGGAGCTTGACGGCGCGCCCGACGAAATGACTACGACATTGTGATTCAATTAGTTTAACGATAGGTAACTTGTAATTAACTAAGATTGTGTTTCAATTAGTTTAACGATAGGTAACTTGTAATTAACTAAGATTGTGTTTCAAGGCTTCACTTAACTAACTAATCTGTTATTATGCACAATCAGTTCAGAGAATTAATACTAAACAAGTTATAACTTTAAGTACAAAACTTCAAAACATTAATTCATAAGATACGTGTTTCGACTTATAAAAAGAGTTTAGGCTAACATGCTAGTGGTAAATATCATAAATATTGAATGAAGTAAATAACAACAATGAGTAAGAAAAAGGGCGAAGGTTGTCAAGCTCGGCCGAATCTTCCTTGAGTGTTGCTCGAATCTTAGCTCTGGCCGTTGAAATTTGAAGTTTGAGCATCCCAGTCCTGATGATCTTGTCTTCTTTCGATGAAGATCACTGCCTCTTGACTCTCTTTAAGTCAAACATCTCTTTATATTATAGGGCAAATTACCAAAAACCATCCATAAATATGGGTTTTTTTTCAGAAACCACCCATATTTTTTAAAATTATAAAGTCACACCCATATGCTTATAAAATTTGTCAGAAACCACCCGTATGTTTAAATTTAATCAAAATGATAAAAATGATAAAAAACTTGAAACAACTACGAAAAAATACATAATTAATTTAAAAAATCATCAGAGTAACGCTCTGAGCGATTTCCAGACACACGACTAGTCTCGACCGGAGTTTCAGCCATTTCAGAATTTTAAAAGAATGAAAACTCAAAGAAAATTGGCAGAAGTTTGAAATCGACGATGAGACAGTGAATCGATGCGTACCTATTCATTAAACCTGTTAACTGATACCATGTAGAAACGAGTGATCGGACTTGAGAAGATCGCCGGAAAAGCGAACGGAATCTATGGAATTTTTTGTAACTTCATTGAATGAACGAGCTGCTCTTTTTGGCAGTTATGTTTGTTACAAAGTTCTGGTAATTACACAACATCCCTTTTACAATACATAATTACAATTCGTATACCTACAATTTTCAATTAAGTCCTCATTTCAAATTAGGGTTGGGCGCCTCTATCCCTGCTCTGCTACACTCGAGCTCAGCCGCGCCTTCCACATCCATCCTGCAGCTCAGCCTGGATCAGTTACTCCAATATATGTGGACATTTGACTTTGAACTTACATCGCATAAAGCACAACATACTTTTGTTTTTTACAAATACCTCTTCTTATTAGGTTTTGATCTATAAACAGACATGAATGGAAAAGCTTCCAGTCAAATATTTTGATTTTTCTTGGAATAGGTAGCATCCAAATCAATTTCCAAAAAGCTTGAAAACCTGAGTATCTTATTGTTCTCCTTTCAGATCAACTATCTTCTTTTCTGCAAGGTCTTTTGAAAGATTGTTAGCTCGCTTGACCGAGAATTCACGTCCTCCTTTCTTCCCAGCATATTTCTATTAATCAGCTCAAAATTCAGAGCCAACATCAATCCTCTTGCCAAAAAAATATTTCTCCAAATGTAAGAGGGTCTATAACCTAGAGATGCATTTAAAAATGATCCTCCTCTATGATATTTACATCTCAGTATTCTAGAAACTAATAAATCAGACTCACTTGGCAGCCTCTAGGCCTGTTTTGCAAGTAAAACATTATTCATGTGAAGCAAAATTTTAAAACCCAAGCCTCCATTCAATTTATCATACAATCAATGGGAATTCAACCAACATATATGCTTATTTTTTTCCTTTGAGACCAACAAAAGTTATATACCAGACCATGAAGCCTATTAATTATCTTCTTGAAAGGGAGAAAATTTTGCATTGTATAAATTGGGATTGCACTTAGTATTGCCTTAAAAGGTTGGCACCAAAAGGTTGCACCAAGATTTAGGTGAAGAAATAAACATAGTGCAAATAGAGCTTTTTCCTGTTGGAAGAAAACAAAGAGCACTAAAACAAAGAAATCAGTTGAACATGATGAGCCAAAAAGAAAATCAGATGTCGAACCTCTTATTTTGTCTTTGTAATTATGTAATTTATAACATTATGAATTGCAGAATTGATTCACGACAAAATGTATCATGATTCACGATATCAAAAGTTGAATCAAGTATATTAATCAGTGGGGGGATATAAATAAATTCTAACAATAGCAAAATATGTCTTTCTTCAAATTTATTGTTCATGAAACACCTTTTTCAGTAAATAATTAATCATGTATTATGTTTTGGTTCATGAATTGAGGTTGCATGGTTCATGGACCATATGAAATCATTTGTTGAAACAAAAAATCAATTAATGTGAATAATATGAATAAAATAAAGGACCGTCAGTTTTTCAAAGTTAAAGGTAATTTGAAAATTTTAACAAACTAATTGATTATATAGAATAATAAATTATAGTTATGATATATTTTAATCATAACGGTAAATCAGTTACCTAAACTAAAGCAATCTGATAATTATAATATATTTTTAATATATTTTTAATTGAATCGATTACAATTGTGCCCTTAAAAGATTTAAAATTAATATTTTCAATGAGTAAATATAACCGTAGGATTAGAACTAGGGAGCGACCCAGATTTCTTTTTATTTTATAACCAAACTATCACATTTCATACGATCCATTACCTAAAATATAAGACAAGTTTTTATTATAATAATGTTGAATCGAAATACTAAATTTAGCATTTAATACAAGAAATCTCTACTTTCTGCAAATTAATGCAGATATATTTGTCAATATAGATTTTTATAGTTTTTTTACAATTATTTTCATACCAAAACCATTCCTTTATTCAAAACAAAAACTATATAAAATGACTTTTATCTACATTTTCAAAGGTGGAAAGTGTACAAATCCATCAATTATCAACTACTCCCAACTCGCAAAGAATCAGTCATCTCTGTATCCCAACCGTCCAATCTTCCAAACCAAATCCCTTCAACGGTTAGGATTTCATCTCAACCCTACACTTCACCGAACCCGATCTCACCCAACTTAGCGGACGTGTTTGGAGACCGAGTAATTTCAAACCATTAAAACATAAAAAAAACGTAAATTCGGAAACGAAACGCTCGCTTTGTTAAAAATAAATACTCATAAAACCAAACAGCCCCTTACGCTACGCTGTCTCAAGTTCAACTCCGTACGATAAAGACCCTCTCTCTATCAGTTCACGTTCCCGACATCCGCCGCTGTTATCAGCTCCAAGTTTGTCACTTTCCGTCTTATCTCATCGTCCTTATCCCATTTACTTATCTGGGTGTTGACCTAATCGATCGATTTCGGGTTTTTATGTTGAGTTTTTGAAATTGGTTTTTGGTGTGAAGTCTCGTGTTTATGTTCGATCGACGGCATTTCTTTGCGAATCGGATTCTTTAGGGCTCAATTTGATCTGGGGTGGTTGTTTTTTGTTGAATTTTAGTTGCGTGTTGGAGTTTGTGATTTGGGGATTTTTCTAGGGTTTGTGATTGTGTGATAATGCCTGTTACTGATCATCAAGGGCTGCCGGGACCTTTTAACAGCTTCGGCCGATCGAAAATGAGCATCAGAAAGGAGCCGGTTCAGGAGGGCTCGGGTCATGATGAGGTTGAGCTGTTTCAGAAGCAAGTGAGTGAGAGGTTTCAAGAGCTTGCTTCAACTGGATCTGAAGTCTTGTCTCTTAGATGGATAAGGAGTCTTCTTGATGTGTTTTTATGCTGCCAGGAGGATTTTAGGATCTTGTTGTTTAACAACAAGTCTCAGTTAAGCAAGTCTCCTGCTGACAGAGTTGTTTCGGAATTCTTTGAAAGGGTTGTGAAGGCTTTGGATGTTTGTAATGCAATTAGGGATGGTGTTGAGCAGATCAGGCAGTGGCAGAAGCTTGTGGAGATTGTCTTGGTAGCTCTGGATGGACAGAAGAGTCTTGGAGAAGGTCAGTTTCGACGCGCCAAAAAGGCGTTGACTGATTTAGCTCTTGGGATGTTGGATGATAAGGAATCTAGTATTTCACATAGGAATAGGTCGTTTGGGCGGAATAATGCGGAAAAGTCTCATCGTCCTATGGGGCATATCAGATCTCTGTCGTGGAGTGTTTCGAGGTCCTGGTCTGCTGCAAAGCAGCTGCAGGCTATTGGGAGTAATTTGGTTCCGCCACGTGGGAATGATATTGTTGCATCGAATGGATTGGTGATTGCTGCATATACAATGAGCTCAGTTTTGTTGTTTGTAATGTGGACTCTTGTTGCTGCGATTCCATGTCAGGATCGTGGACTGCAAGTGCATTTTTCAATCCCAAGACATTTCAGTTGGGCTGCTCCTATACTTTCATTCCACGAACAGATTCTCGAGGAGTCCAAGAAACGGGACAGGAAGAATGCTTGTGGATTGCTGAAGGAGATTCTTCAGATTGAGAAATGCACCCGTTACATGAATGATTTGGTTGAATCTGTTCAGCTCCCTTTAACTGAGGAAAAGGAAGCTGAGGTAAGAAATGCAGTGGCGGAGTTTACACTGGGTTATGAAGCATTGAAGGAAGGCTTGGACCCATTGGAGTATCAGGTTAGGGAAGTGTTTCACCGAATTGTCAGAAGCCGAACAGATGGTCTTGGAACATTGGGGAAAACTCATGAGTGATCAAAATCAAATAGTCAGTCTATACATCATGATTGCTAGTTTGTGTTCTTAAACTTGCTTGTTTTGGTAACTTTTATACATGGATCTCATTTGGCGGACAGTTCCGACCACTGCCAATATCAGATTGTGTGATTTTTATATTTTTTGAATGAATATTTCTGTATAGAAATCTAAGCAATTGAATCATCATAGGCCATGTCTGTCCGTTTCTCTTTTTTTCTTTTTTTGGACTGATCCTTCTTTTGCTTGTCCTTGTCAAAAATACTTAAGCCTGTGTTTTTACTATATCACTGGATTGCTTTATTTCATGCTTTCTTTAGGAAGCCTTAACCATTATGTAGGTGCAAGTCATATTATCATCGTCTGTGAACTTCTTGGCTCACAGGTATCCAAAATATGTATGTGTGTTATCACCAATTTTCAGATAATGCTTAGGTCCTCAATGTGCTGGCCAGAATGCAGTCAGTGATATGTTGAATTGTCAGTTGCCTGAGAGCTGACGCAGCAAAATTGTGGATTACAATTCCCACAAACGAAAGAATGTACTGCATAGTTTCAGTTACAACCTGTAGAAACTGTCACGGTGAGCGAGGTTTTTTCAGCTTGTTTCAGCTCTCTCGAATTTGAGCCATTTCCAATTCGAATATAAACTTGCTTCATCGTCAAAACTCGAAAGGTATGGAATTGGGGGACTGCTTAGATTGTAGTAGTTGTAGTTGCTGAATCTTTGATTAGTTTCTGCTTATATTTTTTTGCCATGTCTTCAGCCTCAGGCAAATACTCTCTACCAAAAATGAATTCATCAGATTAGTGATTGGACAAAAATGATGACAAGTTGATACGAACCGGAATGATCGTATTGGATAAAATGAACAGACGAAGAAGAGGAGATAGGAGAAGTAGAGACGAGGAATTGAGGAAAATAAGATTAGGGTTTAGAGAGTATTCAGGGTTTACAGGGAAGAGGGAGTAGGAGAGTAAGATACGAAAATTGATAATTCATTGCTAAATTTCCAAATAATCTCAATACATATATAATAATGATTATATTTCTCTAATTATATTTCAGTCCCTATTCTTTGTTACGTAACACAAGTGCCTCAAAAAGAGTGGTCATGGTCGAGTGAGCGGCATGACGACAATATGACAAGTAATGAATAATCTGAAAACAGCCAGCTTTGTGCGCACATCTCTTTGTCTGAGATGACCAGCCCCGGCTCATTTTTTAGATCAACATTGCTAGCTGGGAACTAACAAAAATTTTCATGATTAATTATTAACAAAGAGCATTTTATCGGATAATAAAACTAATTCATGATTACCTGAGAGATATTTAGAAGAATAACTACATTTTAAAAAAATTATATAGGACTTTTTGAGGTTATAATGCCAAACTTCCTCATCCATACGCGTGAATGGAATTCAAGCCCATAGGTGCAAAAGGGAATTCGGTCATTTAACTTGCTGGGGATATGTCATTTTTAGGCTTTGTGATGTAGGGAATTTCTATTTGATCCTTGAGAAAAAATGATTTGAACTCATCGGTTTTTAGTTATTTTGGTATATCCCACATGGTTTAAGATCAAGGAGATGATGTATTTTTGTAAGACAAGAATTTAATTTCAATCGTTGATTTGATTAATCTGAAAGTTAAAATTAAAATTGATTTTTAATTAAAATGATGATTGAATTAGCAAAAAATACTGACGGTTAGGATTGATGGTTATCAATATCAACCGTTGATAAATAGAAATTAATGATTGATATAATATCCACAGTATTAATTGTATAAAATTATAATTTCCAGTAAAAACATCATGCTGAAAAGTAGTCAACACCTACTCAAACATCACTTAAGTCACTAGACTTGAACAAAACCATGAAGAAAAATAAAACAATGTCTCAACTGAACCTTTCCCACTTTCATTATCTAATCTCAACTGACCCATTGCCTCAAAATGATGTTATATAACATCAAAACATCCCAACAATCAAAACAATACCATCCAAGACCTGTTTCCAATGGCTCGAGTTCAACTAATATCGACTAGCTCGACGCTAAGCGTTTCACAAGTTATTGGTCTAGTAGCAATGTCTGTCGTATTGTGCGCTTTTGCAGTGTTTAAATGCACTTCTTATTACTCGCAGCGTAGATGGCGAAAGGCGAGTTCTTGCTACGGCCGTGGCTTTTCGAAACATGATATTATGTACAATGGCGAACCGAGATTCCTAGAGACCGGAGGAGATGTTGATGGACTAGAGGAGGATTTGGATGCGACGCTGTGGCAAAGGAATATACTGATGGGTGGAAAATGTCAAATGCCGGATTTTTCGGGTGTCATTATTTATGATGTGGCTGGAAATGTTGTACCACCTAGGAAAGGCTCAAGGCACTAGTCCTCAAGATCATTGTATTGATCTGCCTTGGACAAATCGTATTTACTCAATAAACTTGGTTTCTGGCTTTCTACATGGTTGATATATGAAGTATTTGTGTTATGGTCAAATTTTGAGGAGTTTTAATTAATACTCGTAACTAAGCCTAGTGGTTGGCAAGGAGTCTTCATAAACTCCTTGTCCTAAAGGTCATGGGTTCAATCCATGGCCTCACCAATTATTCTTGCCTTGAAGGAGGCCTTTCCTATTCCCTTTCCTACTCCTCATGTGGTGGAGTCTTTCCTATGTAATAGTTTCGGTTGAAGGTCATGTAATTGATTATTCATGTAATGATATAGTTTCGGTTGAAGGTCATGTAATTGATTGTTCATGTAATGATATAGTTTCGATAGTGATTTGTAATGCTCGAATTGAGCTTGTAATGTACCCAATGTAATCAAAAAAAAAGTTATACCATTAAATACGAAGATTATTAAGTGAAGCTATCAAGTATATCCACATTCTTAATTAACATTATAAGGTCATATCTCAATTCTCAACTATTCATCTCACCTACTACTTTATCAATTTAGTGTCACGTGACGACTAATCACTTGCATTTAATGTTATCCACTAGTCCAACAGGTAGACCACACGTAACCTAGTTAATGAACTAATGAATGAATGAAATGTGACCTTACAAATATAATTTAAGAATAAAAATATAATGTCGTGAATGTTATGATTTTTTATCGAAAACATAATTTTCAATATGATTATAAATGGTTGTCGGCAATCAAAAATACTAAATCACTGTTGAATGTGCTAAGTACATGCATTATGGCAGTACAGGATTTGGTCACCACGGTTGTATTTTCAGCAAATACTTTGACGAAGATGTAAGAACATAGCACATTCTCATGGAATGAATGATTTCAGATTGAAAATGAATGATAAATGCTAAATGTACGTACCGACAAATATTGTTTTGTATCCTTCACGGATGAAGAGGCTCACAGCTACTCAAGTTCATTTCTCTTGTTCCCCTCCCAACAAAGTATAACAATAGTTGCATGTTTTCAGATTTTCTCGCTGTCTATGGCCCTTCAGTTGCATTTTCTAGCAACGGAGCCTTTTGAGTATTTGACGCAGAATATATCCTGCTGCGGGTTATCTCTGATTCTTCTTTGGCTTTACCCCACATAACGGAGTAGAATCCCAATACTATTACAAGTGATCCAATCAAACTGCATTGAGAAAAGACCAAAATAGTTTTACATTGTCTGGTAAAATAAATGATTTTCTACAACTTAATACTTTAGGGTCAGTAATGAGATAATATTATTACCTTCCGATGTAAAAGGTTTCTCCCATAAATATGACCCCGATGGCCACAGTAATAACGATCCCCAGGGGCTTGAACATAGCCACAAACACTGGCCCAGTCTGGTGAAGACACCAGGTTCCAACCCCGACTTGGAATGCAGAGCCAAAGACACCCTATATCAATGATATTTCTTGTATCAGTGCTTAAGGCAATCTACAAAACAACTGCTGTGACGGCTTATTCCACACAGACTCAGCTGGTGTCTTTGCATCGCGTACAAAATACTATAAAGTTTCGTAATTGACGGTTATTTTACAGAACCGTATTGCCCCTATCCGCAAACTGAAAGTCACTGTAACGGTGGCTAATCGATTTTTTATTTAGAAGTACTTTCACATTAATAACTTCACTTACCGAATATATAACAGAATAACGTCTGATGCTCGAATTTAAACTCCATCTCAGTGAATCCTTTTCCACAATAACACAAATCACCGCAGACTGAATTGCAACGAAAAAGCAATAGAAGAATACCAAAACCAACTCTGCTGAGTATTTCTTTAAAACTGATGCCTGAAAGATAATAGCTCGAGTCACTCATGATTCCCGTTCCCTAGTCCCATCACCCAGACAAAATGACATCACAATTTATACATACCTGTAAAATGAGCCAGGAAGCGGCCATTATACAATCAAAAAATAACAAGCATCCTCCAAGGACCCAGTCTGATTGCTGAGTGGCTAGATATTCGTAGGACAAGTTTGAAGTCAAATATGACCTGATTATCGAGGGGCCTTTGTATAACGTAACTACCAAAGCACCAACGATTGATACAATGGTCCCGACAGATTTTGCAAGGGTATACGGACTTCTCGTATCTAGTTTTTCCATGCTGTAGCAATCCAATAAAATTTCAGAATGAATTCTACAAAATGTTATTTACTAGATAATGAATTATGTGGTGTAGCATGAGAGAATATAACCTGAAAATGACGGCAAGTACAAATGTGAACCCTGGAGTTAGATTTAGCATAGCACTTCCGAGTGTAGGCGAGCTTAAATTTATTCCAGCGTACCCAGAAACTTGAGCAGCGCAACTATAATGAATTTTACATACGAAAGTCGAAAAAAACTAGGTGTTCATAAAGTCATTTAGGAAATATTAACGTTCCGTAGGCAATACAAGTCTGAAACAGCAGTATTGCTGCGTACCCGAGCACGCCGAGCATGAAAAAGCCGCACAATACAGAGAATGTAAGCGGAGGACGAGATGACGATCTGCAAAAAGATTCACAAAAGAGAAAAGACTAATTATATTTTCTTACTAAATTGCGGTCTCCTATCTTAATTGAGATCAAGAAATGACACCCAGCACAGCATATGTGAGAATTCCAAATATCATTCATTAATCAAAATCATAATGAGTCAAAAGTTAAGGATAGGAGACCTGTGGACAATTAAGGATATAGGAAGCAAAACAATAGCAGCAATGGTGTTGGAGTATAACACAAACACCAAACTACTAATTCCATCTGACATAGCCAATTTACTTAGAATGATCAACCCAGATTGTGCACACTCAGCCATCACCATTCCAACAAAAGGAGCTGCATTTTTCAATCCCATCTCTTGTTGAAAATCCTTGCGATCCAACTGTTTGTTAAAATGCCCCAACCAGAAAAATATCCAGTTCTCTAAGTCAACTAGGTCGGGTAATGAATACCCAGATGGGAATCAAGGGCAGAAATACCAAGATGGGAATCAAGGGCAGAATACCCAGAATCCAGATTGGCGTAGTTGCTTTGGTTTAAAGATGAGAGGGATCTATGAAGTGATGATTGGAGGAGGATGAAGGACAAGTCAAAACTGGCACATTAACTGCAGGTAGGGTTAAGGAAGAGCAAAATTTCGTAAACTACCGATTTACCGAAATAATTTATCATTTTATTGAAAATTCGTAAAACGATAAATTTACTGATGGTAAAACTGTAAATTTTTTTCGCTAAATGGAATAGATTTTCATTTCGATAATTTAGAATTTTCCAAATATATATTATATGGGATAGGATCTAGAGGGACGATAAATTTTTGTAAGACGAGAAGACATAATCTCAATCGTTGATTTTATTGATACGACGGTTGAGATTAAGTTAGTTTTTTATTAGATTGAGCGGTTGGATTTGCAAAATACACGGGTGGTTGGTTTGAATAGTTACTTTTTAGATTAAATCTCATCCGTTGAATTATTATTATTATTATGAATTAGATCTAGACCTTCCTCTGATTATCAACCCTTCACCAACGTCTGAAGCAGATCCCTTGTTCTCATTCTGCTTAGATTTCAAGGCTGCTAACACCTCTTCCAAACTGATTGATTCTCTAGCATATGTCATAGTCTCAACAAATATAGAGTATGACTGAGGCAATGAATTCAGAATCATAATGGCCTGATCCTCATCCTCAACCTTCAGTCCAATATTTTCAAAGTCTATCACTTTCTTAGAGAAATCATCAAGAGCCTCCTCTATATCTTTGTCATCAGATATCCAGAAACCAAACAGTTTACATTTCAGATACACCCCGTTGGTCAGCGTCTTTGTCATGTACAGCTGTTCCAATTCAGCTGCTGTGTTCTCCTTAGACACCTCACGCAACACTCTATCTCTCAGATGCAAGACTATCGTGCTGTAGGCTAGCTCAACTAGTAGGGGTTGACATATGGCCCTAGGGTCGAGAAAGCCCGAATTGGCCCGATCAGCCCGAGTTGCGGCCCTATACGACCCTAGTCCGACTACAAAAGGGTAGGGCTAGGGCCTTGATTTTTTAGCCCGGCCCTAAAAAAAGGTCCGCCCGACTTAGCCGACCCGAAGGCCGAAGTATGCATTTTAGAACGATAGGGTTGTATTTTTATACACCTTTCGCTACTGATTTCTTCTTGCGATGAGCGATGTGGGATCACGGTCCGCGGACCCTTAAGGATTATTCCGCGGACCCTAAACCGTAAACCCTAAACCCTAAAAGGGTCCTTAAGGGTCCGCGTATCGTGATCCCACATCGCTCAACGCAAGAAGAAATCAGTAGGGAAAGGTTTACAAAAATACAACCCTATCGTTCTAAAATGCATACTTCGTTTCGCCATTTGGCTGAGATGATGTGTGACACCTTGGGCCTTATTGGAGCTCGAGAATTCGAGCTCGAAACGAGCTTGAGTATTTGATTTTTTTTTAATTAAACGAGCCGAGTTCAAGCGTTGTCTCGAACTCATGAGTGAGCTCGATCAAATTTTTAGGGTTGGCCCGACCCGGCCCTTTAATATAGGGTCATTAATAGCCCTAGGTCCCCCTTACCATCGACTCTGTCCAACTCCACCATCGTTCCCATAACTCCTGATCCAGCGGCTCTGATACCAATTATTGACAGAATTGGTGCGCAGCGGATGAGCTCAGAGGCCTGTTACGGACCGGAGCAACACAACGAAGGAAAACAAGAACAAAACAGCTGTGACACAGTTTTCCTGGTTCACCTGATCTAATTCCAGGCTACTTTAGACAACACAATATTTATATTTAGAGATTATTGCCAAAAATCACCCCTTATACGGCGTATTTGCCGAAAACCACCCCTTATACATTTTATTTCCGAAAACCACCCTTTGTTCGCATGTTTTTTGCTAAATCACACACCGTAACTTTTCCGTCAAATTAGTGTTAAACCTCCGCATTAATTAAGTTAATTAATTTTCATTAGGTTAATTAATCCAATTAGGTTAATTAATCCAATTAGGTTAATTAATCCACTTTTCATTTGATTATCCCATTAATTAAACACAAATCCAGGGATTTGCTGCATCCCTCTCCTCCTCCACCACTACACGCTCGGCCTCACTCCACTCCCAATCATAATCCACACCATTCCAACCACCTCTCGTCAAAGTCCACCTAGCCGACATCCTCCAATCCCTCAACTACGGCATCCTAAACACCTCTCCTCTACCCCCGACGACGCCAGAATCCAGTCTGCAGAAGATTCCCCATTCTAATCCAGTCTGCTGAGTTCGAGACGTTTCGATTTTGTTTCGAGGAAGCGGATCGGTCGGCGATTTCTCGGAGAAGAGAGGCGTATTGTCCGCCGAGGTTGATTTCGAAATCGACTATGTGAACGAAGGTGGAGGAGTCAATTGATTCGAGGACGGCTTGGTTTAAGGTGAAATCGGAGAACATAGGGATTGGTGAGATGGAGGAGAAGGCTTTGTATGCTTTGATGGATTCGGAGGGTGAGAATATTGGCTGACCAGGAGCAGGAATGGCGGAGGAAGCGAGGTCATGGAACTGGGTGATGCCTGAGTCTGAAGAGGGGCTATGGTGAGTAGGGAAGCTTGATTTGAGAGTTGATGAGGTTAAGTCGTCATGTAGACCTAAATCCCGCATAATTGAATCCCAGTCGTCGAGATTTTGGATAGTGGCTTGTTGATGGTGGTAGTTTATGTCTACGGACTGGGGAAGTGTGAGGTCTATAGTTTGGGAGAGCACCTCAGCGATGGAGGTGGTGGGGAAATGATCATGAACTGGGCTGGGTTTGATGAGGATCTGTATTTGTGTTTAATTAATTAAATGAAAATTGTGTTTAATTAATCTAATTAATAAATCTAACGGAGATTTGACACTAATTTAACGAAAAACGTTAGTTGTGTGATTTAGCAAAAAACATGCGAACAAAGGGTGGTTTTCGGCAATAAAATGTATAAGGGGTGGTTTTCGGCAAATACGCCGTATAAGGGGTGGTTTTCGGCAATAATCCCTTAGATTTATACAATATTGTTTACAGACTTAGAAGACTTACATAGAGAGCTGGTTTCTTTCTGTATCTAACTTCATAGATACAGAAACCTCTATCAGACGCAGGAATTATAGATAGACAACTAGCTTCTTCCTGTGTCAGAAACCACAGACCCAGAAGCAACCTCTTCCACACTTCTCACGTCTCTCTACTCTCCTTCTCTATCTTTTCTCAGTATTTCTCTCTATTGTACCCACATATCCCTGCCACCTTTCATATAGATGTTATGAATAATGAGTTTCAATTTTCCATGCACATTAATTACATGTTTCTTCCAATTTTTCATGGACATTAAATTCTACCTCGGTGACTGTTCATCTTCTGCATTTATTCTTCTGCATTGAATCTGCAGCACGAATGTCATAGCTCCCTGCTTCCAATGAGTAGCAGATCACTGTGTCTACAATGAGTCTTTGAGTGTATATTTTTCAGATCAGTCAAACCACCCATTTTCCTTATGTTGCTTGTTTGTTCATCAATCGACCACCTTATTTATTTACTTTATTTTTGGATTCATTATTCATTTAATCCATCCTACAGTAATAATCTTATTAATTAAGAAAACAATGAAATTTACAGCACACAGAACACACGTGTGGCTTGTTGGCACTACACGTTGGGGGACTCCCCTATGTTGAAATATTTTATTAAATATTCATTATGAGATCGTAATATTTATCGAATATTGAAATATTTTATTAAATATTCATTATGAGACCGTAATATTTATCGAATATTTAAATATGCTATTAAATATTCGATACAAAGTGGGTTTCATGAATCCACCAAAATAGATGAATTAACATAAATACATCTCCAAATATTTGTACATGGATAAAAGATAAATGGACATATGAATATAAACGAGTTGATAAGCTATTAAGGCTAAACAGTTACTCATGGGTAGATGGATAAAAATGAATGTGAAAGGGTGTAAAAACGTAAACAGCTACAAATGGATAATCCGTCATGATCCATTACTAATCACTCATTTAACTTATTTAACTAAATGTGCTTAACGGGTAACTCATTTATCCACTATCCATTTAAAACCTGACTATTACCTGCCCATTTGACATCTCTAATTATTGGCGTACTCTACATGTAGCACTTGATTATAGCTCTTTTTAAGACTATTGATATGATTAATGGAGGGGATGTTCAGTTTGCTGATCACACTCGTTTACGATTTAAAGGAAACATGTTATTACTGGAAACCACCCATAAATTAAGAGTTTTTCTCGAATTTCTCGTATATTTATGCTTTGTTTGGTTGCATCAAAATACCATGGAAAGAAAATATTGTAAAAAGTTGGAAGGAAAGAAATTTTAGTGAAAATGAAGGTGTGTTTGGTTAATCTTGGAAAATATCATGGAAAACATCATGGAAAATTAACCCTCAGTTTGGTTGATGGAAAATTTCATAAAAAATCATTCTTCTTTCCTGTTTGACACAAATATGAGACAAACATGAAAACTTCCTACTTACACAAATATGAGACAGACATGAATTTTATGTTTAAAATATACTCCATGTTTGGTTAACAAACATGAAAACATCAAATCCTTTTTGACATAAATGTTAGACATGCACTCGGTTAGTTTTTTTTGATCAAGAGTGATACATTTCATTGAATCATAGAAAAGAGTACATGTCTTAACATGATTACAAGTGAAACGTAAACGATGGTACAAAGTCTAATGGTGCAAAGATCGGTCACATGCACAAGGCCGTGAGTGGCGGAGACGGCCTACGGAGGCGTCGGAGAAAGCGAACAAAAACCATCAAAAGTCTCCTAGGGGCAGAGAATAAGGTATATCCATCCACTCGTGCGGAGGAAGAACCCTTTCTCCACCCCGGAGATTAACTATCAAATGAAGAAAACTTAGTTGGAGAAAATAAGGAGGAAGAGAAACTTAGCTTTTGTTTTGGTTTGCATGCACTCGGTTAGTTTTGATACATTAGTTTGAACAATACTCATTAATCTATTAGTAAAACTCATCAATGAAGATCAAATATCTCATTTCCGAACTCCGCAGACATCCATAACTCATGCGTTTCTTCAGCGCAACGATGAATGCACGAGCAAGGTTCACATTCTTAGTAAGAGCTTGATAAATCTTCATCTTGTTATTAGCACTCATCCCATCGATCTTCTGAATGTACTCAAATAATTCTCTTTCTGTATAATTACGAGGTTAATCGCTTCTGCAACTTATTTATTCCTTCTTTGAATGATCGTAATTCTTCGGCTAGTACATTAACTGCCCGTTTTCTTTTGCTAGAAGACTCTTTAGACACTTTCGACTTTGATGTTGAGGATGTTGGCGCCGTCTCCACATATGCATCAGATTTGTTCTCATCATTTCCTCCTTGTTCACTTGAATCTTCAATATCATTTTCTTCGTTGCCCCATCGATACATTCTTTCATTAGGTCCTACAGCATGTTCACCTGTTGCTCTATCTTTCCATACACAATATCCATTCTTTCCCAATGTTGTACAGGTTTATAACGGTAAATAGATGCTGATGGATGTGCCTATATTAAAGAAAACAATAAGTTAATAAGTAAACACAAAACCAGTAAGAACATAAAAAACCATTTCTTCCGGTTACCATTGGTCATAAAACTAGCAGTAGCAGTGGCTTCTGCCACATTGAAAAAGTCATTAGGATAAAAAATTAAACAATAAAGGTTTACACTAATTTGGCACATACTGATCAAACAATTTTTAGTATTATGTATGATCCAAATAAATGAAAATGATCAGTTTCATTTTACGCATTATCAGTTACATAAAGAGATAGTATTTGAAGGTACTAACAAATTTATAAACAATAATCCTTCATTCATTTGGTGCATACTAAAGCTTTAGCTAAGAGATTACATATGTGAGCAATCAAAATACTTGATAAAGAAACAACTGACCTTGATATAAGAGTCCCAAGTTGATGCACTAGCGTCAATCATACCGGTGGAATGATTAAATCCAAATCCTCATCACGTATTAAAACGACACATTAGTGAAACCAATGAAATTACATGTGCCGAGTGAATGAAAATATAAGTTGCAGCCCATTTTCTAAGTTTCTCAAATTCTTCATCTCGTGTTTCCATCTACACACCATCATTAACCGAATCAGATTTTGAATACCCAGTAAAGTAAAAAATTATAATTATTTTACAATTATAGAGGAAATAACAATTTTGAGATGACAAAGTGTATACCTGTGATGAACCCGCGTGACCTTGTTCAATGTCTAACTCATGTGTAAATGTGTCGTTCCTCCCGATTATATCATTAATATTTCCCCTTTAGACATATAAAGTAAATAAAATCAGATCAAGCACTTATGTTAATTTAAATATTACAAAATTTAAAACCAGCATCTAAGAACATCGAAATTGTAGAACACTTGTCAACAAAACTTAATAATCATTTCCTAACCACGTTACATTGTACGTATGTAAGTACAAAAATTATCTATAAGCAAAAAGTTTCAAGACATCAGTGAAGTAAAATAATAATAAAACTGAAGTGAACTAATATCTAAATACAAATCAAACATCAAATTTCACAAGAGTAGAAATATAAATGACAATAGGTATGCTATATAATATTTACAGCAACCACCTCATGTCTTCATATTCATACAATAGCTATAGGCTCATACAAACAATTCAAGCAATAAAATTATGAAGATTCAAGTTCATCACATAATGTAGTTGTCAAAAATCTAATCAATACAACAAAAAATATGAGTGAGATTTCTCTAACCTGAGATAAGGGAGGAATATGAAGAGAAGGATGGTGGAGAAGCCTAGAGGGTGAATAAGCCGGCAGCGGAGGATGAAATGACTTTCTGGGGTTTTTGGAGGATGAAGAGGAATTGATGAGATTCGTTTTAGGGTTTGAATGAATTGGGGGTACTCGATTCGAGTTAGGTTTGTCATATTGGAATGATTTTTAGAAGAAAAGAGCTTGGACAAACTCGAATGAAGGATTGGCAGTCGATGGAAGGCTATCGTGGGACATCAACGGAGGAATCGCATAGACATCTTCAGATGGTGGATTTCAATTTTTCTTTGATTTCTCGTGAGAAAATATTCATGGAAAATATGTTATATTTTTCTTTAATTTTTTCATGTACTTTTCTTTCCAAATCTTTTTCCCTGCAACCAAACATGGAAAATCTAATTTTTTCCATTTATTTTTCTTTTCACCCAATTTTCCCTGCAAACCAAACAGGGGGTTAAACTTCATAGAAAATCATCTTTATATCCAAAAATTGCCAGAAACCACCGCATTTTTTAAACTTTTTTCACAAACCACATTTAAGTTTGTAATACTTCATTTCAAATTTATAATTTTTATTTTATAATACTATAAAAGGGCCTTCTACATTTGTACAAAATAGATTACTTCTGCCAAATCAATTAACATTAAAATTTGAGAGATTTGCGTAACGAGTAAGTTAATAGCTCCCAAATTTGTTAAGTCAAGTTATGTTGCCAATAAATTTATCGATTAGTTCATTATAAGTTGTTGGGACTTGCCCAACAAAAGGGTATCTTCTAAAGAGTAAATTACATTTCTTTTGATCGGTTTTGCAGGACATTAAAATGCATATAACACTCACAAGAACAACTTAGAATGAATGCAACATTTCTTTTAAACAGTAAATCATTTTAATGGATCGGGGGGTGAAGTCAAATATATGGGAAGAAATGTACTTGTACCATATGGTTAAAGTTCAAGAAAAACAAATAACTATTTTGTTCTCCTTGAACATTTCCCGTGTCGTATATAATATGCACACGTCTCATAACATATGTTATTCAAATATTATTTTTAAATAAAAAATAGTTATTACATAGCAATGTAAAAAATTTAATTTTTGAACAAGTTGTGTAATGGTCTAATATGAAAAATATTTAATATATAATGTTTACTTATTCATCATCTTATCTAGTTCATGTCTCATGATTCATCTTCTTAACACTACTTATTCTTCTTTTCTTTCATGTATTTGTTTGGGCTTTCTATTTCCTGGTGTGAGATTCCACTTCTTCTGACGGAGCATGTTTAGATGGAGGGTCTTCTGGTGTAGTTGAGGAGGGTTTAACCAGAGCACTTGGAGGTGGAATGACCGGAGCACTCGGTGGGTTTAATGAGGAACATGGTATAGTGCAATAACATTTATTCAAAAAGTGAGGACCGGATTTGCATTCGCCACCATAAGTAGGTCCTCCAAGCTTACATTGTACGGCACATACGGTTGAAGAAATACAAACTCCATGCTTAGGATCGAGTCTTGTGCTACACATACTTGAATTATTTTGTGGAGGAGGATTAACTGGAGGGCTTGGAGGAGGATTAACTGAAGGGCTTGGAGGAGGTTTAACAAGAGATTTTGGAGGATTCTTTTTTGAAGAAAGGTTTGCAAGAGGTTCCTCCTCGGCAGGAGGGTCTTCCGAATGTTTCTTTTTGGAGGGAGGGTCTTCCTGAGGATCCTCCTCCGCTGGAGGTTCCTCCTCCACAGGAGGGTCTTTCGAATGTTTCTTTTTAGGAGGGTCTTTTAGAGGCTCCTCCTCTTCTGGTGGTTCCTCCTCCGCAGGAGGGTCTTTTGAATGTTTATTCTTTAAAGGAGGGTCTTCCATAGGTTCCTCCTCTTCTGGTGGTTCCTCTTTGGAAGGAGAGTCCTTCGGATGTTTCTTCTTAGGAGGATCTTCCGGAGGTTCCTCCTCTTCCGGCGGATCTTCTTTAGAAGGAGGTTCTTTCGGATGTTTCTTCTTAGGAGGATCTTCCGGAGGTTCCTCCTCTTCCGGCGGATTTTCTTTAGAAGGAGGTTCTTTCGGATGTTTCTTCTTAGGAGGATCTTCCGGAGGTTCCTCCTCTTCAGGCGGATTTTCTTTAGAAGGAGGATCCTCCTTTGGAGGAGGATTAACTGGTGCACTAGGAGGATGATTAATTGGTCCACTAGGAGGATGATTAACTGGTGCACTTGGAGGAGGATTGACCGGAACACTTGGAGGACTTAGTGCGGTACAAGGCATATTGCAATAACATTTTTCCAATAAATGAGCACCAGATTTACATTCACCGCCATAACTAGGTGCCATAATCTTGCACTTTATCGCGCACAAAGTCGAAGAAAGGCAAACTTCAATATCGGGTTGGATTCTCTTGCTACAAATACCCGTATTGCCTCCACCTTGTTGTAACACACCAACCTTGTAATAAGGTGTTTTGTGCGACTCATAAATATTGTGTGCCCACAAATCCTCCACTGCAAATACACAATACACTGTTAGGTATAAATGTTTAATATTTTTTTTAAAATTTACTTTATCAATTTTTGAACAAACATGTGGAATATGAGAAGTTAATAAATCTATTACTCACATGATGAGACCAAAAAAATTATCAAAAGAAAAAGTATAAAATGTTTTGTCTTCATTTTTGCTTTTGTACATCAGATTAGTAACTTCCATACTATTTATAGGAAAATAAATTAAGATATCACATCGGCTAATGAGTGAGTTGCATTTTTTAATAAAAATGTGAAAAATGAATTACATTCGAGTGTTAGCAAAAATTCAGTGTTAATTTTAATGTTGCTAGAACCAAGAAAATGGTGAAAATCAGCATGGAATTCATTGATTTCAAATAGATTAAGTTTCGAAATTAATGTTTTAGCATGTCAATGTGCCAGATGTTCCACTTAAATATTTTCTTTAATATTATATATATTTTCTACTATATAAAAAACCTAAGCATCTACTATGGAAATATCAACACTTACCGTCACATAAGTATCAACAAAAAATGATAAACACTAAATAATTTGGATATGTTTTATTCGGTAAAGGTTATAAATAAATCATCTAAGTATCTCTCTATATTTAAAATGCAAGACCCTTAATTGACGGTTAATTTTGTGAAGCCCTTTTTACATTCCTAAAATACCCTTATTAATCCCATTAATTACTATATCACATGTTAGTTGATTTTAGCAAATGTATTATTTTACAATAAATTGAATATATAGTTATTTATCAATTTATATGCACAGATATTTCTGTGCTCAAAGTACTAGTATAAATAACTGTATACTTCTTCATCTTTCAGTCTGGTACAATGTGTGGTAGTTATTTATGCGATTAAATACATCCATATTTTTAAATTATATTCGTAATGTCATATTTCAACCGTACATCTCATCCACAAGTTCATCAGTTTGGTGATACATGTTGCCTTTTGGGTTGGTGACAAAATGCAATTTGGTAAGTGGTTGTCATGTGACACCAAATCGATAAAGTAATAGATTAGATAGACGGTTGAATTGTGACCTTACGAATTTAAATTAAGAATGTGAATATATTTAAGCTTTCCTCGATATTCACTAAATTGCTTGAATGAGATAACGAAGCTCATAACCAAGAAATCCAACAGTACATACATCCATACAACATTAAACCCCCAAAACTAAGCACATGGAAATGAAGTGATAGAATAGAATTGGGTACTAAAATAGCGTGTAAATTTACATTATAGTATGTTCCTGTCTATTTTGTAAATATAATTTTGAAAGGATAAATACAATTTTCAATGCATGGAAAGGTTCGAATAGGAGATGTACTCGCTTAATAAAAGGAGTTCTTTCCTTTCATTTTGAAACTTATAAGATCTCATTATAGTAATGTTAATTTCGCGAGAAGAAAAAAAATAATCTCAAACATTAATTTTGACTAATCTGATAGTAGATATTAAATTGATTTCAAATGAAATTTAATAATTGTAATATAATCATGAACAGTTGGAGATTAACAGTTATCAATATAAACTGTTGATTAATAAAATCTTTAAGATGTTGTTCTTTCATTTCATTGTACGGAATATATTTTGTCCGTTTAAAACCTTTTCCATTATATATGTTGACAGAATCGGCGCGCAGCGGATGAGCTCAGAGGCCTGTTACGGATCGGAGCAACACAAACGAAGGAAACAAGAACAAAGAAACACAACCGTGACATAGATTTCCTGGTTCACCTGGTCTAATCCCAGGCTACTCCAGACAACGTAATATTTCTATTTATACAATACTGTTTACAGACTCAGAAGACTTACACAGAGACCTGGTTTCTTCCTGTGTCTAACTCCACAGATACAGAAACCTCTATCAGACGCAGGAATTACAGAGTGACAACTAGCTTCTTCCTGTGTCAAAAACCACAGACCCAGAAGCAACCTCTTCCACCTTTCTCACGTCTCTCTATCTTTTCTCTATTTTTTTTTTCTTTTCTTGTACCCACATACCCCTGCCACCTTTTATATAGATGTGAGGAGTAATGAGTTTCAAGTTTCCATGCACATTAATTACATGTTTCTTCCAATTTTCCATGGACATTAAATTCTGTCTCGGTGACTGTTCATCTTCTGCATTTATTCTTCTGCATTTAATCTGCATTGAATCTGCAGCCGACTGTCACAGCTTCCTGCTTCCAATGAGTAGCTGATCACTGTGTCTACAATCTCCACCTTGATCGCTAACTCATTCCCAACTGTCTCTCTGCCCACCTTATGCTGCAAGCAGACCAACCCTTCCTGACAAAGGCAAACCTTTCCTCCAGGTAAACATATACGAGCCCTATGACTATCACTCCTATGCACACACACTTCTGCGCAAAATCCAGCTCAGTCAAGATATCCTCAACCACAGTGTTACCTTGGGCATTTTCTTCGCAAATCCCAAGTCCTTCATTTCACAAAATGAGTTCCATGAGTCTTCAACTTATCTGTCTCAGCCATCTGTTTCTCCCAGATAAGTTTCTTCTTCAGCTTTCCTGCCTCACGGTATGATCCAGGTTCTGAATCCTCAGATCCTTCCACAACGTTCAAGACAAAACCAACCAGATCCTTAAACCAATATCTAACTCTCCTTCTGATATTCCTCCTGGATCTGTCTCGCACCAGTCGATAATCTCCCAAACTATCTTCTGCTTCAGCGTTAGACTCAGGTTCAGCTTGTTCACGATCAACTTCTACATTGTCTGGATCAACATCTCCAGCAGTCTGATCCCCAAGCTCCACCTCAAACCTTGCTTTCCCTGATTCAGGAAACCTTGATACACTTGACACAGTACCAATAATTGTGCTACCAACGAGATTATACAACCCATTTGTCTGCACACCCTTGATCACAACCCGAGAACTTTTAATCACCTTGATTACTCCTTTTTCAGCAGTGAAACAACAACCAAGCTTATCTAGTTCTCCCAAAGAAATCAAATTTCTTTTAATTTCAGGAACATACCTTACATTGGTGAGAATTCTTTCAGCCCCATCAAACATCTTGAACCTGATACAGCCTCTGCCAAGGACTTTACATGACTTGTTATTCCCCATCATCACCTGACCCTCTTCTGTGTCAGAAAACTTCTCAAACAAGGTTCTATTTGATGTCATATGAAATGAACAGCCACTATCCAAGATCCAGCCAGCGTGTTCTCCTTTGACAGTAGTAACAAGAACTTCAGCACTCTCATAACCTTCTTCTACAACAGAAGCTTCTCCTGACTCAGATGACTCCTTGAATTCCTTTTTTTTTCAGGACAATCCTTCTTAAAGTGACCCTCCTTATGACAAAGGTAACACTTCAACACCCTGGAATCACCATTCTTTCCAGACTTGGATGAGTTTCTTGAATCAGATCTAGACCTTCCTCTGATTATCAACCCTTCACCAACGTCTGAAGCAGATCCCTTGTTCTCAATCTGCTTAGATTTCAAGGCTGCTAACACCTCTTCCAAACTGATTGATTCTCTAGCATATTTCATAGTCTCAACAAATATAGAGTATGACTGCGGCAATGAATTCAGAATCATAATGGCCTGATCCTCATCCTCAACCTTCACTCCAATATTTTCTAAGTCTATCACCGTCTTAGAGAAATCATCAAGAGCCTCTTCTATATCTTTGTCATCAGATATCCTGAAACCAAACAGTTTACCTTTCAGATACACCCTGTTTGTCAGCGTCTTTGTCATGTACAGCTGCTCCAGTTTCAGCCAAACTCCAGCTGCTGTGTTCTCCTTAGACACCTCACGCAACACTCTATCTCCCAGATGCAAGACTATTGTGTTGTAGGCTAGCTCAAGCATATCCTCCTTCTGAGCCTGACTCAGATCTGCAGGAAGACTGTTTACGTCATTCAAAGCCTTAGCCACCTTCATCTGGACCAAGACAGCTCTCATTCTCTGTCTCCAGAGAGCAAAGTCCCCCTTACCATCGAATATGTCCAGCTCCACCTTCATCGTTCCCATAGCTCCTGATCCAGCGGCTCTGATACCAATTGTTGACAGAATCGGCGCGCAGCGGATGAGCTCAGAGGCCTGTTACGGATCGGAGCAACACAAACGAAGAAAACAAGAACAAAGAAACACAACCGTGACACAGATTTCCTGGTTCACCTGGTCTAATCCAGGCTACTCCAGACAACGTAATATTTCTATTTATACAATACTGTTTACAGACTCAGAAGACTTACACAGAGACCTGGTTTCTTCCTGTGTCTAACTCCACAGATACAGAAACCTCTATCAGACGCAGGAATTACAGAGTGACAACTAGCTTCTTCCTGTGTCAAAAACCACAGACCCAGAAGCAACCTCTTCCACCTTTCTCACGTCTCTCTATCTTTTCTCAGTATTTTCTTCTTCTTGTACCCACATACCCCTACCACCTTTTATATAGATGTGAGGAGTAATGAATTTCAAGTTTCCATGCACATTAAGTACATGTTTCTTCCAATTTTCCATGGACATTAAATTCTGTCTCGGTGACTGTTTATCTTCTGCATTTATTCTTCTGCATTTAATCTGTATTGAATCTGCAGCCCGACTGTCACAGCTTCCTGCTTCCAATGAGTAGCTGATCACTGTGTCTACAATATAACTATAGCATCTCAACTTGTGTGTATCTATCCGATATAACATGTGTATTTTCTTGGATGTTCATCAAGCAATTTCATATTTATATGTCACCCAATCGAAACCGTCTGAATAAAAATAAGGATATTTACTTCAAGGAAAGGATTTAAGGGAGAAAATTTAATTAACGTTAGACAAAAAGACATTATTTCAATCTTTGATTTTTATTAATTCGACGTTTAATATTGATAAACTCTATTCCCCAACCCCGTGTTTTTCATCCAATTTAATTTTAATTAAAAATTACTTTTAATCTCAACCACTAGATTAATTTAAACCAACAATTGAGCCCACTAACTCATCAAATTATTTATTTTTCTTGATCTTTAAGCCTTTACCTGAAACAGAATGGCTCCACGCTTTTAAAATGAGACGAGTGTCTCAAGCCACGCAAAAAAACCTCAAAATTTTACACTAGAGAAGGACAATTTTATCAAAACAATGCACATTTGACTCAATTAAAAGGTCCATTAATATTTTTTTGCGTCAGACCTCACAAAACATCGGACCGACACCGACCACAAATGTTATTTTTACACTCAATATTAAAATTTAGAGGAGTTCTTAAGTATATTCATTTTTATTATAAATTTGTAAGACTGCATCTCAACCGTACATTACATTCACTAATTCATTAATTGGGTGACACGTGACAAGCAATACAATTGCATTGCGTGTCATCCGCTAACCCAAAAGGTAGCCACGTGTCACAAGATTGATGAATAAGTGGATAATATGAACGGTTAAGATTTGGCCTTACCAATATAAATTAGTGTTAAAAAGTAAATGAGAAGTGCTCAAGTACATCAACATTCTTAATTTACATTCGTAAGGTCAGATCTCGACCGTCAATCTCATCGACTACTTTATCAATAAGATGTCACGTGGCAATTAATAAACCACTTGCATTCTGTGTTATCCATTAACTCAAAAGTAGACACGTGTCATCTAATTTGGATGAACTAGTGAATGAAATGGACGATTGAATTATGACCTTACGAACATAATTTGAAGTTACAAATATACTTCAACACTTCTATTTAGATGAGGGCTCCTCTTAAAACTTAGTGCCATTTTAATAAGCAACTGACCGCATCGTTGTTTTTTAAGAATGAGTCAAATTGCAAGATTTGCACTTGTATCACACCACATCTTGATCAAGAGGTGTAGTGTCCAAGAATGGGATCATATGAACAATTAATTATTAATTATGGTGAGATGAAAATGACTTATGAAAGTGAAGTTGCATTATAGAGGGTTGGACAATTTTGTTAGGGTTAGGTGATAAGAACATCGAAAGGCCTTATCGAAATAAGGGGATAAAGAGTGCGGAAAGTGTGTGGGTTTGCGGAAGCTGTGGTGGATAAGGGCCAAACGGCCCAGAAAGGCGCAATTGTGGTTAATGCTTTGGGAACACCTTGCACAAAGGAACTTACAAGTGACGCAAATAACAAAGTCTTATAGATATTCATGTTGATAATTTGCACAAGGAGAGAAGTACATAAGGGAGGTCTTTAAAAACACATACAAAGGGGGGAAAGAACCCAAGGAGCAAGAGGCAACATTGGGGAGACCAAAAGGCAGGGGACAAGGGCTGAATACGCAGGCTGCTACAGCAGGGAAGTGATACGACGGCCGCAAGGGGACTGGGGGTGCAAGTGGGCTGAGGTGGCGGTGCAAGTGGGCTACCTAGTGTGCAGCAAGGTGGCGGAGCATCTTGCGGACAATCTGCCTGCGTCCAGGGATGCACATCCGGGTCGACCAAGACCGACGTGAAATTCCGGTCCGGTCCCGGTCCGGTCTGGGTCGACCCGGATCATTTTAGTGTAATTTTAAATAAAAATTTGGTCCCGGTCCGGGTCGTGACTCGGAAATTTCTAAAACTCACGACCCGAAGACCGACCCAAAATACTCCGGTCTGGTCTTGGCCCGACCTGAGAAAATCCGATCCGGTCCGGGTCATTTTTGTGCATCCCTACCTGCGTCTTCGACTTCGGGAGCACGGAACATTGCACCTGGCACTCGGCATAAAGTTCTCAAAACATCAGTACCTCAAGAGGTCTCTTCGGAGGCCTTTGGCGCCCGCAGTCCTCGTAGACTCGGCCCGCAATTGCCGCAACTTGCGCTGCCTCAGCAAAGGGGAGCGTGCACAACATAACTCTTGGCCTCGGCAATAAGGGCAAATTAGGAGACTGCCTTTGAGGCCTCGCAAGCTTGGTCAGCTCGGCAATGAGCCTCGACATATATGGTTGCCTCGACTCATACTTGTCCGGAGGGCGCAGAGAGGCCTTACATGTGCGCTGTCTGCAATTCCTCTATAATGGATAGCGTTGTCGAAGAAATCCTCGATAAGAAAAGGCACGAGCTCGCCTTGGAAGATCGGATTCATAACATTAGGTCGCTTCAATTCATTGTAGATGAATGTTGTTTTACGAAATGGGAATTCAAAAGGTCTGACTCTTATATTGACTTCTCTTAGTCATGGATAGTGTAAAGTAATTTTATCCAGTATTCAAAGGTAAATGGGAAATCACATGTCACTGCACTCATTTTTATTACTTTGTAATACGAGTAAATATGTTGCAAAAGAGTGAAAATATTTTGTATAGTTTCATGTTAAAAATAAATGTGTCATAAGACGTGTTGCATAAGACAAACAACATATTTCAGAAAGTATATTACATACCTTATGCAACATATAAATGGTTGCATTAGCTTAACTTATGTTAATTATCACCTTTTGCAACATCATCACACGCTTTTTGACTTAATATTTTTACTATAACGTGTCATATGTCGTGTAATTAAATAGTGCACATTCATTTTACATGAGCTTTCATAACATTTGCTAAACCAACATAACTAAAAAACATCTTGATTTCTTATTTTGCAGAAACTAGTGATTATGGTTGAATTAAGTTGAATAAGATTGAATAAAAAATTCATAACAATGAGTGTGTTGCACGTACGGGTAGGTGGTGATGGTTCATTTCTAAGGGACAGACCAACCCCAGCCCTAAACGCATAACCCAAAAAAATTGGACTTTTTCAAAAAATTCGAGCTGACCCGGACCCCTTTAAAATCGTAAAGCCCACGGGTTTTTCAAGGTCCTTTGACTTTCAAGTTTGATCGGGTTTATCCGGACTTGGCCGAGCCTAGTTTCAAAATTTAGTCCATTTTTAAATTTAATTAAGTTGAAACACATATTTCAAACTAATTTAATTATAAGGATTTTTATAACAATATTTTTAAATAATATGTTCAACGAATAGTCCATATTTTGAATTTAATTGTAGTATAATGAACTTAAAAAATTATATACGCGTTTGGAAGTAAATACAAAATATTTATACATCATTATACGTTACTGTGATATTATATAAGTGATATAAAAATTGTACACTCTAAATTTGAAAATAATTTTTATATATTTTAATTTTATATTTTTTGGTCGGACTTTTTCAAGCCTTGCATCGGGCCGGGCTTTTCGGGCTGAGCGGGCTTTGAAATTCAAGCCCTAACTCATCCCGTGACTTTTGGGCTAGGGCTTTTTTAGCTTTAGATGCGAGTCGGGCTGAGCTTGGACTGCGCCGGGTTGTAGGACTTTTTTAGGGCTTAAAAGCCAAATGAATACCCTACATCAAACTATACAACACATTAACAACATATAATCATATATAATCTTCCCTATCAAATCATACACTCATGTATTCCTTACATATTTCGAGTATTACGTGTGTCTATGTTGTTTAAAAACTCTTACAAACTCTTCTCTTCTCACTCAAAAACAACTCGGTATAGTTAAAAAAACCTCACAAGAGCATCAAACTTATGTATGAAGAAAAGTCTTAAACATTTTCTGCAAATAGAAGAATTTAGTTTGCATGATGATGAGAAGTATTTTGATTGTGGTCTCGGATCGTGCGCTTGAATCCTTCATTCGTATGGGCTTAATGATTGAATCTATTTTGTAGGAGCAGGCACAACTCACGATTTATAATCGCTCGAATATGTGACTAGTTAAGTCAGTATGAAGACGCGTAAACCTTTTAGTCATGTCCCCCCCAATTTTGCACGACCTGCAAGCAAATATGGCGGAAAGTCACCTCAATTTGATTTCCTTACACTACGCCATTATGACAGTAATGGACTGAACATTAGCTGTCGCTTAAGATTGAAAACTGTCGCTTACATCCTATACGACCAAATGCCCGTCGTATAGGTTATGTCGCATTTGCTACGTAGTTTCGTTCTTATGCCACAGAAGGCCTTAAAAATTGTCGTAAGATTTCGAGACGTCCTATTTGCTGTCACGTTGGTTTTGTGTTGCAATGCTGCTATACGACTTTACATTAACGTCGTCGTAATATACTTACACTACACCATTTTACCCATTATGCCACACAAAAAATATGTGGTCTATTATAAAAAAATGTGGCTTAAAATAATATTTAATCGACCCTAATTTACTGTTAATAAAGATTAAATTAATGCAACATTAATCATTATTGCAAACCAATTTGTATATTAGAACAATTTAATCAATTTAATCAATTTAATATACAAATTGTTATTTCCCAACATTCAAAAGTACATCACACAGAAAATTAAGATCTTGTTGTCTAATGCCTTGAAGCTGCTTGTAGGATCTTGTTTTCTATTGCCTTGAAGCAATTTTCTCATTCGTCTACGATGGATTTCAGCAGCTTTGCGCATAAAGATCTTGTTCTCTAATGCTCCTTCCTAACTCTGCTAACACCACCGTGGACTTTTCCTACAAGCCTAACCTAACACAACATCAGAAATATCACAAATAAGAGAAGTTTGTAGACTTAACCCACTAATGTGCAAACTACCAAAATAAAATAGTAAGCTGAATGCCAATGATGAAAAATGAAAAGTTCATTAGTTAGCTGAGTAAGAGTGCAAGCTTAGTACAATTTAATTGAATCTACTAACCTTCTCGGCGTAGGTGAAAACAGGGGTTCGGAAGATGGTGAAAACAACAAAAGGGAAGGCTATGGCTTGAGTCAAGGTGGATTTGGAACAGTTTGAGTTAAGCCTCCTGCGAAAATTCGAACCCCACATGAACAAAACTTGCACAATAGAACAAATCGCGTTGTAGATATTGAAGCAAAGGTTAATGAAATACCACCAACCAAATAATGAATCAAGCCTCAAAATATGTATCAAGGTGATAAGTTTTTCATACTCCATCTCTCCATCGATGTCCGCCGCCTAAACCTCAACGCTCAATCTCTTACGAGTTACCACAACTAAGTCCACGATGCGAACAAGGACGAAGAACTCGAAGAAGTGAAAAATCAAAGGCATAGAATCGACTCTTGGAAGGCGGTAGATCGAAAGGCTTGGAAGACAGCCGATGGTATCAATCGACTCTTGGAAGTAAGAATGGCCGCTTGGTTTTCTTTTTGAGCGGCTAGGGTTTTTTAGCAGCAATGTGCATTCAATTGGTTATTTTCAGATTTGCCCCTTAAAATTTTCATATTCCCTCCAAACATTTGATAACAAAACATGAAAAAACTCCCTCCAAACTAAAGAACTGACTATTTTTCATAATTACCATATCAATCTAATTCACAATTTTTTGTATACTCCCTCCGTCCCATTATGAGTGACCCATTTCCTTTTTGGATGTCCCAAAATGATATTCTTATTTCCTAAAATAGAAACTTTTTTACCTTTAAATTTACACTCTCTTTCATACATTTTATCTCACTCATTCTCTTTCTTACTTTTTATCTCACATTTTTCAATTTTCTTAAAAACCGTGAAAATTCTTAAATGGGACACTCAAAATGGGACGGAGGGAATAGTATTTAAAATATTATCAAACACATTATTTTTAGACTAAATAAAAAAAAATTGTTTTTAAAAATTGTTTTTAGACTAAACCCATTTTTCATTCACCGCTCTCAATATTTGCTAATAATTTTCATTTCCCTCCTCAAAATTTCAAGTGTAACTTGACTGAATTTTACATTTACAAATATTTTGACAAAAATTGTTACTAACCCTCTAACCCATTTTCGTTTACCGCTCTTAATTTTTGCTATAACTTTCATTTGTCTTAAAATCTTAAATGTTGTAACTTAACTATTTTTTCACTTACAAGTACTTTGACTAAAAAATATCCCTAACCCTTTCATCCATAAGCATTTTCTTGATATGGTTCGCTTGTATTTGATTCATTTTCATCTGTGTCCAATGCATTTGCATTGTAAACTCCCCTTTGTGAAACCAAATTAACTATTTTCCAATTATCTAATGACTTTTCGTGGCACCTTGCTTTTCCCCCTTCACTTAGTACATATCTTGATTCATTGCAAACTGGACAAAATTCCAAATGTTTATGATCTTTGTAAAATAGAACACATCCATACACACATCCATGAATATATTTCATATCCCATACCCATATCCTTCAGAATCTTTTTCACTTGTTAGGGATACTTATTTCCGGCCGGAAGTGTATTCTTCATAAGTGTTGATGTGGGAACTTTGAAGCTGGGAGAGAAGGGTTCGGTTGTTTAGACGTGGGAAAGGGAAGAATGCAGGGAAATTAGAAGGTAAGGTTGTACGCGCAAAAGTACAAAGTTGGCGAAGGCATTTAATGTGACACTTAAGTGACAGAAACACGCTTGTTACAAGAGCCTCGTCACGTAGGACAACTAAAGCGACTGGACATGGTTGTTGATTTACATTCTGTCGCAAAAGTTTACTTAAGTAACATAATTTTCCTGTCGTATTAGTACCGTCGTATAGGACTTCAAATGCGACACAATTTTAAGCGACGTGTAAATCTTGTCACTTAGGCTCTTAAGATACAGGTACAAACCCAACATCGTATAATCTGTCGCATTAGTGTCAAAATGGTGTAGTGTTAGTTAAGGGGAATCAAGGTATAAATCCCCTCAAAGGCAGTTCATAACACATATGTTGCTTAATTGCTTTAATATTTGTTGCGAAAGAGTGGCAACGCAACACGCCACTATATTTAGAACAAGTTGCGACACTACTATATACAAAGTTGAAGAGAGAATGAACATGTCAACTTTTGCGACACTAACAAACACTAATATGCTCCTTCACCACAACCTAATCCGGTCCCAATCAATTTGTAGATTACAAAACCACAACCTCAAACCGTATAACTAAGAGTTTCAGGGATATAAAAATTAGGTTTTTAGGGACTGTGATTGGATTAATTAGTATTTTGATTGCATATTTAGGTTTGTTAGTTTGATTATTAATTTTTAATTCGAAATCAAGTCAGACGATGACTACTTTAAGGGCGTAAGCCGCTGAAAACCGTACTAGGGTGTTAAGAATAAATAATTTTAATTGATGAATGCAATTTTTATAAAGTTGAAATGGTTGTTTTGTCAGGTTTTTGGCAAAATTCATTTATTTATCAACAAAAGTAGGGCAATGCTTTCATAGGAACAAAAATATAATATTTTGTCATTATTTCGGCACTTCCTTCTTTCGCTTTCCATTCCCCTTGTGTTGGTTGTCTACATCCACTCATTACTTTGTAAGATTTACTTGGGCTTTGAAGGGGGATTAATCGGAGCACTAGGAGGGTTGGATAAGGCACCACAAGGCTTATTGCAATAGCATTTATTTAGAAAATGAGCACCGGATTTACATTCGCCACCATAAGTAGGTCCGAAAGCCTTGCATTGTAATGCGCATATGGTTGAAGAAATGCAAATTTTTTCATTAGGATTGAGTCTCTCACTACAAATATTTAGATTGTTTTGTGGAGGAGGATTCATTGGAGGGCTTGGAGGAGGATTCATTGGAGGGCTTGGAGGAGGTTTGCGGAGGACTTGGAGGAGGTTTAGCTGGAGGGCTTGGAGGAGGTTTAGCTGGAGGGCTAGGAGGAGGTATAGCTGGAGGGCTAGGAGGAGGTTTAGCTGGAGGGCTAGGAGGATTAATTGGTACACTCGGAGGAATGACAGTTAGAGGTTGTTGTGTGGCACAAGGCATATTACAATAACATTTATTCCAAAAATGAGGACCGGATTTACATTCACCACATAAGCAGGTCTTGACAACTTGCATTTGAAAGAACAATAACTCGAAATAAGGCAAGGTCCAGGCAAGCCATTTAGTCTCTCGCTACAAATATTTGTGCTTGATCCCACTTGTTGTAACACATCAACCTTGTTGTGAGGTATTTCATTTAACTGATCGATTTGGTTTAACTCATCGATTTCGTTTATGTTAATAACTTTGTGTGCCCACAAAATCTCCACTGTAAATACATAGTATTGTTAAAATTAGATACAAAATGTGTAATATTTACAAATTCTACTTTATCCATTTTTGAACAAACATGGAATATGAGAAGTTAATAAATCTATTACTTACGTGATGAGACCAGAAACACCATCAAAAGAAAAAGCCTAAAAGATTGTGTATTCATTTTGATTGATTACATTATACATTAAGTTACTTCCCCAGTATTTATAGGAAAATAGAGTTGCAAAATCCCACATGGCTTTATAATTAAATTGTATTTTTTGAGTAAAAATGTGAAAAATGAATAACTTTCTTGTTTTAGAAAAAATTCAGTGTGAATTTAATATTGCTTTAACCTAGAAAATGTCAGTCAACAATGAGTTCATTTTTCAAATAGTTTTATTTTCAAAAATGCTTTACTGCGTTATTGTGCATGATGTTCCTCTTCAATAATTTCATTCATGTGAATATAAATTTTAACAACTTAGTATGAAAATATTTTACGGACATTGATTGTCACATGGGTTTTTGAGTAAGGGAATAGATAAAATATAAAGTGATAGATTTGGTTTAAACTATAAAGTAATCTTAGTCAGTGAAAGATTCTAAGAGGACGTGTATCGTTTAGTAGACGGAAGGACATGGTCTTAACCGTTGATTTTTTATCAATCCAACGGTTGATATTGGTAACCGTTATAGTACCAACCGCCCATATTTTTTGCAAATATAACCGCTCAATTAATTGAAAACCAACTTTAATCTAAATATTCGAATTAACAGAATCAACGGCCAGGATTACGTCCTTATGTCTCACAGAATTTACATGTCTCTCTAGAACCCAACTCATCCTAGGCGTTTGTCAAATTCAACCCGATGATTTTAAATTTTAAATTAATTATTTTAAATTTTAATTTGAATAACACAAAGGGTATAAATGTAAATTGGATAATAAGATATTTTAAATACACAGTTGGGTTCAAAGAAAAATGTAAATTTTGTGAGACATAAGGACGCAACCTTGGCCATTGATTTGTTAATTCTATGGGTGAGATTAAAGTTGGTTTTTAATTAATTGAGCAGTTGGGTTTGCAAAAAATACGGTCGATTGGTAATTGACGGTTATCAATATCAACCGTAGGATTAATAAAAATCAACGACTTAGATCATGTCCTTCCGTCTTACTAAAATATGCATGTCCTCCTAAAATCTTTCACTATACATATTCAAACTTTAATAAATCCCTTAATAAATATTTTCATAATCAAAGTCTTCAAATTTTATAAAAACCATTCCTTGTTTGGATCCTCACAATCGGATGTTGAATAGTGTCTTCCCATCCCTCAATACATGGTTCTCAAGTAACGGATAATGTCACATAAGTAATTCATTCTTATAACTTAATGAAAATAATTATAAATGAGTACATGAAATAAAAAATAATGATAGACAAACGAATATTTTGTTGTTGATCAGTGTTAGAAATGTCTATTTTAAGCCCCTGCTTTTATGCTTATTTCCCATGATTAGAACGTAAAATATATTACTTTTGATACTTGGATTGATGTTTCAGGTCAAAAACACGATTTCCGCCTTACGAAGGAGCATGCATGGAAATATGAGGAAAAGCACGTGAATTCGGCCTAAATCAGACATAATTGGAAGCATTTCTGCAATCCTTAGACCGAGTGTATTAAAGTACTTGATTCGAGTTAAAACAAGCCAAAGACTCATGTTACTCGACCAAGAGAACACACTACTCGAGCAAGTCGCCACGTGATCAAGACTCTTCGTATGGATTCTCTCCATTTAATACGAGATTTAATGCGAGTGGATAAGCTAGACCTTCTACTTACTCGACCATTTAATGCAAGTGGATAAGCTAGACCTTTCATTCCACTCGACCCCCTTTGATTGATCTTCACTATAAAAGCATCACAAGAGACACAAAGAAGGCTACTGGCTAGGGAGGCGAGAACCCTAGAGAAGTGATTGAGATTGAAGATGAGTACAAGTAAGAAGAGAGCCGAGAGAGCTCGAAGACCTTTCGGATTACACAAGATCATCCGACTTCATTTTGTACTCGAGATAACAAGGAGAGGGGTAGCGGCTTGGAACTCGACCGTGGATCATCAATCATTGAGAATTTCTAAACTTTTACTCTTGTTTTATTTACATCGTTTGAATATGTTTTCATTCTCACTCGAGATGAGTGAGTAGTTTCCTTATGATGGGGATTTGATGAATCCCTAATGCTTATGAATAACTAGAACATGATTATCTAATTTATATGAATCAATTCTTGTATGACTATTATGTGTGTTGAATCATACCCGAGCACTACGTCTAGGTGTCCTGACAAAACGTCTAGAAGAGTAGGTCGAGTAGTATTTTCTAGGGAAGGACCGGGAGGTGAACTTAGACTATTTTGGAATCAATACAACCATTAGATCGAGTATATTAGCAAAGCGGGAGCAACGAGTATATTAGGTGCATGAATGTATTAATAAGCGTATTTGGACAGATTAGTGAAAACACCGGGAGGAATGAAGCTAGTCGAGTAGATGTTTACGTGCGAATCCAACATTCGGGAGTGAGGATTCGTATGCTAATGCTACTCAGTCTAAATTCTATAATATAAATCCAACATTCGGGAGTGAGGATTTATATTATCATATAACTATACGTTCTAGATTAAATTATCATCAAGAAGGAAATTCATAACTATAATCTATATCTTGCTCGAGTGAAACCATAAGTATTAGCAGAGGATTCTCATCCTTGTCATAGTTTTTATATTTGATAACAAAACCCTTTTCTTTAAATATTGCCTTTAAAATAAACAAAACACTTTAGAACTATTTTGAAAGCTAGTAATCAATTTGAAAAGTATAACTTAACTCCACTGTTCCCTTGGGTTCGACACTAGGTCACCCATAGTTCTATAAATTCTTTTGAGTTGCGTGTTGGAATATTTATCCGCTAAATTGCATCACTTCAGTTGTACTCATTTCGTAGTAGATAACTTTTGCCTCAAAATAGAGAAAGCTGTCAGAAACTCCATACATTTGGCCTCTGCCCATCTCGTCGCCACCATCTTGATCAGCTGATCCGCTCGCACTCCAAAACCTTCCAACGACTCCATAATGAATGGTAGAAAAATAAGTCCATTCGCTAAACAGCTAGCTTCGTACCTTGCAACCTTTCAGTCTTCTGCTCTCCTGGCTGCCTCCCCTGATCCTAGCCCTGCACCTCCCACGAAAGTAGATACGATAGATACGTCTACACAAAGATCCCTACCATCGTCCCACGTTAGTACAAAAATATATGATGGCTTCTCTCCCCCATCGAGAAGGCCTGGTACCTCTAGTCTAGGCCCCATATTAACCTCCTGTAAAAGGTGAATAAAGCATCTCTCACCGCATTATGCCTTCTGATCCTCCTTCCACCACCAGGGTAAGAGAATCATGATCGCCGGTTGTGTCGGATGTATGCAACCTCGCACATGCCATACAAGCTCGAGAATTCTCGAACACATCGTGCTCGATGCGGTATTTGAGAGCTAAACGATATGCCGCCGGGTTCATACGAAGCCCAAAAAAGGCGCAGGTATCGCCGTTGGCCAAATACCACTCCCCAAAGCTGAAACTGCATCCACTAAGATATTCATTCGGACTCCTCCCTGAACTTTGATCTCTTCCCTGATGACTTCTGCAGCCAAACCGGTGAGCCATTGTTGTGGCTTAGCCTTCGCTCTTAGCTCACATAATGATTTTATAATCCTCTTCATGTGATTCTAGATATGTATACCATGAATTTAAACACGTATTTTATGAACCTTTTCAAATACTTCATAAGATTCATTAATCATAACATAGTATTCAGGAAAAAATACATCACAATATATTCATGAACCATAATATGGTGTTTCTGATATTTCATGAACCATAACAAATACTTCATATGAATCATGAACCAAAACATATACATCATAATGTTAATGGACGAGAATATGATATTTCATGAATCATAAAAGGTTACTTTATAAGATTCACGAACCATAACATGATATTTCATGAATCATAATATGGTATTTCATAAACCATAATAGATACTTCATATGATTCGCGAACCATAACATGGTAAAACATGGTACTAAATTCTATTGTGCATTATAATCAATAAAATAATTGTGTTAAAATCAGTATTTTTCTTATGATTTTGAAAATAATAAAATCACTATTTGTTTAAAATTGGAGATACAATAATTGGATATTACTGAATATTTAAAAGTAATATGTTGCTGATTTTTATATTCAATTAATTATACTTTGTTTATTTATGGCAAGAAAATAGATTAGTTAATGATAACTGATAATTAAATTTTAATCAAACGCTTAAAATGAGGATTATATAATATTCCTATACCCATTCTACCCTCATATACATTTTATTATTTATAATTGAATCGTGTGATTTTAGTAATTTAAGATTCGATCTTACATATTATCCTTTGATTTGATCTTCATTCATCAAAGATTGAGATTACTAAATATTTTATCATATTACGTGTGACATAACTATTTTTGTAAATGGATGGATGATAAACGGATGAATGATAAACGGATGACGAATTAATGAATAATCATTTATTTGTCCATTTACCAATGGTTTGTCCATTTACCTCATATACATTTCATTATTTATAATTGAATCGTGTGATTTTAGTAATTTAAGATTCGATCTTTACATATTATCCTTTAATTTGATCTTCATTCATCAAAGATTGAGATTACTATATATTATATTAAGTGATTATTGCCAAAAACCACCTCTTATACATTTTATTGCCGAAAACCACCTCTTATACATTTTATTGCCGAAAACCACCCTTTGTTCGTCTGACTTTTGATGATAAACGGATGAATGCTAAATGGATGACGAATTAATGAATAATCATTTATTTGTCCATTTACCACTGGTTTGTCCATACATCATCTGGTTTCATAAAAAGTAATGAATAAAGGAAGTAAAAAACATCATAATTAGCAATTGCCATGCAAACAAAGAAAATAGATATAATGAGAGGGCATTTGTTGAACGAGGGGCGTTCATTTGCGACCCAGGGTTTCTTTTGCGAACCTGAGACCCCCCTGTCCAGCCGTCCGATCCGAATTCAACTTTCAATCTCGCCCTTCCACGTGTAAAAGTTGTATGTCACAACTTTTGTTGCATCAGGGGTAGTTTCGTCAATTCCCCACACATTACACTCCTCTGTCTTCTCTCTTCCGTCGTCGACATCTTCTCTATCGCTCTTCCTCGATCTTGTGCCTTCGATCAATTCCTCAATTCAAAATGGCTGCCGACGATCTCCATCACGCCGAATCCAACCCTCTTTTACCAAACTAAATTCAAATTCAAAAACAAAATCAACCTTCCGCTGCCGACACGGATCTCGAATTCGCCTCGGTGGAGAAACGTTCACCATCGCCTGTGCCTAACCGATTCAATGCTTGGACAACCGACGGACTGCCGACGGACTGCCGACGGACTGCCGACGGATTTCATCTTTTTTGTGGGTATTATATTCTGGTTGCTATCTTATTGTTGCAGTTTTGAAGCTGCTTTTCAGCTCAAGGATATCTGGATATTTTAGTGTTTAATTAATTATTGGTATTTGGTATATTACAAGCTGTGATCTCAAGGATATCTGGATATTACAAGCTGCTGAAAACACCGTTCAATCCGATGGTGTTTTTGCAGAACTATTTGAATGGTATGAGATCTGGTGGTGCTGATATTCAGTTCGTGTTTGAGAATGGTGGCTTAGGTGGTGGTGGGGGAGGAGGAGAATTTGGTTTGCCCGGTAATTTAGGGGATTATTTTGTTGGTCCTGGATTGGAGCAGTTGATACAGCAGCTGGCAGAGAATGACCTAATAGGTATGGGACGCCTCCTGCGTCAAAGGAGGCTGTGCAGAAGCTGCCGGACATTAAGATTACGGATGAGTTGATGGCTTCAGATAATGCGCAGTGTGCTGTTTGTATAGATGCGTTTGAACTTGATGGGAAGGCTAAGCAAATGCCTTGCAAACACATATTTCACACTGATTGTATTTGGGATAATTGCCAAAACCACCTCTTATAGGCCGTAATTGCCGAAAACCACCCCCTATACATTTTATTGCCAAAAATCACCCGTTGTTCGTTTCTTTTTTGCTGAATCACACATTCTAACGTTTTCCGTTCAATTAGTGTTAAATCTCTGTTAGATGGATTAATTAGGCATTAATTAGGTTAATTAATTATGTTAATTAGATTAAATCTCCGACGGGTGGTTTAATCTAATTGAGGGGTGGTTTTTCGGTAATTACGGCCTATAAGAGGTGGTTTTCGGCAATTTTTCCCAATATTTATATGTCTCTCTAGAACTCAACTCTTAAGAGGACATATTAAGCTTGGAATAGTGGCATTATTAATCTTGAGTGATATTTTTAGGTAAAATATGTGGTTTCAGTTTTGTAATCATAAATAAGACAGTACAAGAAAAAGCTTCATTAACAACGACATTTTCCGTTGATGTTACATTGGATCCGTTGATATTATACATAAATTCAACAGATTTTTCCATTGTTAGTCTGTTGTTTATATCGCCGCGGATTTTAACAAATCCGTTGAAATAAGATTTATTTGCAACAGGCACTTCCGTTGGTTGTATCGTTTTAAAATTATATAAAACTTCACCAAAACCAGCGTATAATCTATTGGTTTTAATGTGTGGGTAAATATTTTCAACTATTAAATTACAAATATGTCCTTAATAATAAAACAACGGATTTTAAAATTAAATACAATAGATTATTCGTTGATTATGAGTCATGAAAATATATATTTTATTTTGAATAACACCATTAATTCGTTTAGAAAATGTTCGTTGATGTCAATATAATTCATAAGAAAATTACTAATATACCCTCTGTTTATTTGTAACAAATAATATAGATATTTGATCTTGTTGGTAATGATAATGATTTGATAAATTTACATTTAAGACCTTTCGCATAATTACAATTTGACCCACAAACTATTAACAGCCAAGAATCTGTAAGTTTTAATTTGTTAATTTTAACAATATCTTTCTATCTTCAAATGTAAAATATTATATCCATAAACAATGTTTGAAAATAGTTTTTTCTTCAGTTGATTATATTGAGCTTGAATAAAACAAGATGAAGTCACAAAAAAGCTATTGATTTTCTTACAATTTCTTGTAGTGAGAGGCCTTTCCTTTTGTATAAATCTAGTTGTTTGATGCACAATTATGTGCATATCGATTAAAATATATTACTATATTCTATATTAATTTTTAATACGACATTTATATTTGTAATCAATATATAAAATAAAGTAAATATGAAAGAAGTTAGGGGTAAAATGAGAAAGAAAATGTTGCTTCAGAGGTAACCATAAATAGACTCTTTGTTCCTTATATATACGATATATATATATAATATATATAGGGAAAATATCATGTGGAACCCCCTTCTTTTCATGGATCCATGGATCCCCCTTTGCAGCCGTTGATTGCACTTTCTGTTTGCATTTTGGACGCACCAGATTGTGCCACGTGTTTGCATTTTTTAAATGCACACGTGAGTTGCACATGACAAATGCACACGTGAGTTGCACATGACAAATGCACACGTGAGTTGCACATGCTCATTAATGCGCTGGCACAATCTGGTGCGTCCAAAATGCAAACTGAAAATGCAATCAATGGCTGCGAAGGGGGAGTTGCACATGCTCATTAATGCGCTGACACAATCTGGTGCGTCCAAAATGCAAACAGAAAATGCAATCAACGACTGCAAAGGGGGATCCATGGATCCATCAAAAGGGGAGTTCCACATGATACTTTCCCTATATATATATATATGATGGAAAGAGATCAAGGAGGACATCCATTTATATGTAGGACAGTAGGACATCATCTCAACCATTTATTTCTAATAATCTAACGGTTGAGATTGATAATCGTCATTAATATCAACCGCCTGTGTATTTTGCATATTCAACTACCTATTTAATTAAAATCAACTTAATCTCAACCGTCATATTAATTAAATGTATAACGGTGGTTTTCTGCAATTACGGCCTATAAGAGGTGGTTTTCGGCAATTATCCCTGTTGAGATTTGGGGTTGAATTAACCTAATTAATTGAATTTAATTAACCTAATTAATCCATCTAACGGAGATTTAACACTAATTGAACGGAAAACGTTAGAATGTGTGATTCAGCAAAAAAGAAACGAACAACGGGTGGTTTTCGGCAATAAAATGTATAAGGGGTGGTTTTCGGCAATTACGACCTATAAGAGGTGGTTTTCGGCAATTATCCCATTGTATTTTGCCATGGTTGGAGCTCCATAATTCATGTCCAGTGTGTAGGTATGAGTTGCCTACTGACGATCCTGAGTATGAGAATCGTGGTACGAGTTAATAGCATGAGGCGGTGTTGTTGTAAATATTAAGGTTGTGCACATAGCTTTGTGTAATGTGAACATAGTTTGTGTATTTTGTGCATATAGTTTGTGTATTTTATGCACATAATTTGTGTATTGTGCACATAGTTTGTGTACTTGTGCACATAGTTGTCAAGTTAAGCTTCTTTTGTGCATATCACATGTGTTTTTTTGGGTATATGCATACATGCACGAAATTCTTTCAAAATTTGAAAATCGTCTTAAATCTCTCCGTCGACCTCGAAAATGCTTTCAAAATTTGAAAATGCAACAGACATTGCTCTCAGTACAAAATTAGCTAGTCTCTTACCATCAATCAAACCAGTCAGCAAAAGTTGTCAGAGTGCAAAAGATGCACATTCTCCGTTTTACCCCTCCCCATTTTTGCACATTTGCATATGCATCTTCAATGCCACGTGTCGCGCTCGCAACCAAATACACATTTATTTGCAGCCGTCGGATCTACCACATGGGTCTCAAAGGAACGTTACTCTTTGTTAAACTGCTCCAGTGAGAAAGGATCTCTGCCCAACTCTAATAATTACGTGTGACATAACTATTTTTGTAATAATTTTCTCATTGTTGGTTGACCTTCAATGGCAATGAGATTATGATCTTATATTTATGTATTTTTTGTCAAAAATCATTCTTTTTTATTGGCTCAACTTTAACAAAATCACCTATTAAACTCTTTTTTGATGTAACCACCCCTCAATACAGAAACCATTAAATCATGACGCCGCATCGCCGGATTCGTCATCTCTTTTCGAAAAATTAATATTTCATTATTAAACTAATCTAATAACATAATTAAACTTTGATTTGCCTTCATTCTTGTTTAATTGGAGCTAAAATAATGTTCATTTGAATTATTGTAAGGGTTAATTCCAGAAAACCACTCGTACAATAGATATAATTACAGAAAATCGGATTTACAAAAAACCAGCCGTTAGCAGGTCACCATCTCGTTACTTTTCCGTTACTAGAATCGTTAAGCACATGATTACACACATGCTAAATTTCATAAAACCACCTATATAATACTCACATTTATAGAAAATCACCTATATAATACACATATTTATAGAAGAACACCTATTTAAAAAATATAATACACTTATTATATTTGATATAAATTCGTTAGATTTACATTTTACTAAGAAAAATTTAATGATCATATAATGTAAAAAAATTCATGAAATAATCCATTTTGTTTCATGGAACATAATATACTTTTCTTCAAACTATATAATGCGAATAATTTTCATTTATTAAATAAAACAATAATTTTCATGAAACATAGTAAACATCATTTTACGAAATAACAATTCATGAAATATTTTTCTAGAATGGGGTTTGCCCAATCCTTGAGCGATGAAATAATAATATTTTTTAAAAAATAATAATAATAATTCATGAAATAATACAATACGAATATTTTTCATCATTTAATCTTGTGTTTTTAAATCATTATTTCAAAAATTAAATATAATTTTAAAATAATTAAGGGACAATTAAAAATTATTATAAAATTAATATTTGTTTTGATTCAAATATTCTCTTTCCTAAAATACTTTGTAAATTATTATAATGTGAATATTTTTTATGAAGTAATACATCATGTTTCATGAAGCATATCACATATTAAATAAAAATAAGGAACATTGTACACCATTTTATGAACTATATTGCAACAATACGAAATGAATATATTTGCATTATTTAATCTAAAATTTATTAATCATTATTCAAAAGAATTTATATTTAAAATAAAGTGAGGAGTAATTAACAATTCTATTAAATGTTTTACTATGTTATAATTAGCATTACATATTTTATTATAACTAAAACACGTATCCAATGTTTTTGATACATGCAAAATTTTATTAATTAATCTTTTTGAATATTTAAAATCACTAATTAATATGAATAGTTTTGATATATTTTACGTTATATTTGATTTCTATGTAAATAATTATTAAAGATGTAGTATTTTGTAATTTTGAGCATTATATAGGTAGTTTTTAAAAAAATATCCTAGATAAGACGCTTTATTAGCGCGTGTACACTAAAATTTGACGCTAACGGCACGAAGTGGTGAATTACTAACGACGTAGTTTACAGAGGTGGTTTTCTGTAACTACGTATTATAGGGGTGGTTTTCTATAATTATGCCTATTATACCGATGATTTTCTGTAATTATGCCTATTAGAAGAATGATTTTCTGAAATTTACCTTTATTGAAAATTAAAATTAGTACGTATACGAACAAATTGTCCCAAATGGTGTATTTATTGATCTTTAATTAGTCGAGTATTTATGTAGCGTCTCATAAATACTGCTTCAATTGACACCCTTTTTCAACACCATTTCCTCTCTGTCTTAAGAATTAAATATCAATCATTTAAGCTATGTTTGGTTGTATGAAAAAATGAATCAAAAAACTTTGATAGGAAATTTAATAGAAAATATTTGGGTGTTTTAGTTGTATTAAAGAAAATGGAAAAATAACAAATCAAACTATGTAAATTATGTACACTACGTAAACTTTTCTTCTTAATCTTTCATGAGAAAACTACTTTCCTTTACATTTTTCTTATATTTTCTTTCATTACTTTTCCCGCATCCAAATGGAGGGTTATCTTTGCGTAAAAATACTAGTATTTGTTGATGTAATAAGCACTACTCTTTTGAACTATGGAAACCAATCAATGTCAATTTTGCTCTCTATTTGTTTATTTTAAATTGCAAGCATACACTTAATCAATCATCAGTTCGATAAGAAAGACAACTTACACATCGTGGTTCATGATCCAATATAAATTTTGCAATTTCGATCCGCTCTAATAATTTATTGAATTGCAAGCACATATTAGATCAATCTCCATTTTGATCCAGAAGTCGACTTACATGTCATTATTTATGACCAAAAATCTTGATGTGACATTCTATGTTATTCAATATTAAACACTAAGAATAACGAGAGACTGAATTAGAATACATAAATAGTTTTTAGTAGTTTCTGAAATTGGTTCAAGTAACATACTTCATATATCTTTAAAATTTGTCAACTTTTCATTAATCCTATAATGTTTGTCCACTTTCAATCGTTCTCAAACAATATTTTTCAAATAAATTACCCTTTTTAGAACACTCATTTTACAATTATCATTTTAAATAAAATTGATGTCCTTAAACAAACCTTAACTCTATTCTATTACTATTACTTTAATTATCGAAACGAAATCACTCTGAACACCACAACCCAAATCGAAGCCCTAATTTCCCAAATCGATTTCTTCCGTTTCTCATTTTTAGGGTTTTCCAAATATTCCCCATATCGATCAACCTACTCTGTATTAGCAACCGCTTTCAGAATCCGTGGCTCAAACGGACTCGTTATTCGATGTCGATGTGCAAGTAGCATTTGTGATGCGATCTGCAGCTTCGGATCCCGCTGCTTGAGCAACGAGCGATCACAGATTGTGATTTTTTGACTGTTGTGTCGTAATGGCGGCACCGAGAATGGTGGTGATCGACAACGGGAGGGGGTTGAAAGATGAGGTGAGTTTGATGATGGAAGACTCGCCTACTAGTAAGAAACCGAAGCTGATTGAGGGGAGATTTCCTTTGTCAAGATGGGAGTTTGCGGCCGCGTTGAGTGTTTTTCTTGTGTTTTCAACTGGATTGTTTTGTATTTACTGGACAATGCCAGCTGCCGATTATGGGAAGATCAAGTTTCCGCGAAATATCTCTGATCTGCGTACACTTAAGTATGTATGTTACTTTTATTATTGTTTCGGTTTGCTTCTATCCGTACCATAGGAAAATGAATGACGGTGTGTCTATCTAAATCGGTCTTTGGGTTATGTTGAGTTAAAAGGCATATCTAACATCGCCCATTTGTCACATTAGTAAGAAAAATTGTGACTTTATGGTGGGAAAATGGTGTCTGTCTTGTCTGCTTCAAGCGATCATTTTGCTCTCTTAATGTTATTATATGTACCTATTTCCAGTTTCTAAAAGTTCCCTTCTGCGGTGTATTTTTTTCAGGGATGATCTTGCAGAGTATGCCCAAAGTTACAGAACTCAATTTATACTTGGTTATTGCTCAACATATATATTCATGCAAACATTCATGATTCCCGGCACTATTTTCATGTCACTGCTGGCTGGAGCTCTATTTGGTGTTTTCAAAGGTATCTTTTTGGTTGTCTTTAATGCTACAGCAGGTGCATCATCTTGCTATTTCCTCTCAAAACTGATTGGTAGGCCTCTTGTTACCTGGTTGTGGCCTGAAAAATTGCGTTACTTCCAGTCTGAGGTGAGTTGGTTGGTTCTTTTAAATTTTACTACGAATTTTTTTAAAATCATTCACTATATTGTCAATATCTCATTTGTATGCAATCTTGTCTTGTTTGTGTTCAGATTGGAAAGCGCAAGGACAAGCTTTTGAATTATATGCTCTTCCTGAGAATAACACCGACCCTACCCAACTTGTTTATCAATTTGGCATCTCCAATTGTGGATATACCATTTCATACATTCTTTCTAGCTACAGTCATCGGCTTGATTCCTGCCTCATACATCACTGTCAGAGTAAGTGATGCTCTTTATTCCTCAATCTCTTTGATTTGTTTTCCTTTTCATATGTTGTCCCTTTACATCTGAATAGCCATTTCCTGGTTTATCGTTCGAGGTTGAGTAATAAAGATACTTAAAGAATGTCAACATGTTGTCATACGATGAACTATTAGGTTTCGTGTGATCGTTTTAGGGAAATTTTGTAGAATATTCTCTTAAAAATTGCTTATACTAGAGTCACTTTCCCATTCAGTTCACTTAAGTAGATTGCTGAAGCCAGTGATCCTCAGACACTAACTAGCTTGACACCTTTTGCTTTGAGGTTGAGTAAGAAATTGGCTACAGTTTTTATTAAGAAGCCACTATAGCAGTTGATTAAATTTGTGCAGATTTCGTTCAGGAAAACATTTTCATTGGCATAGGGTCACAAGATTTTGAATTATTTTTTATTCACATGACAGCTATTTAGAAGTTAATGTCATAAGCTCTGTGGATGTTGTGGGTGACACTGATGATCTTTTAGTAATTTCATTTTTGAATAAGTGGTATTAAACAAACCATTCCAAAATAGACATTTTGCAGTAATCAAGCGATCTGACTTGAAATATATTACTCGTTGATGAAATAAGCAGGTATCTTATGTTGATACTTTTACTGATGTTAAATTTTTATTTTGTTTACCATAACCATTGTATACTGCTAATTTAGTAAATTTCCAATATACTGAATCATATATAAATTTTATATATTTATTATCTCCATTTAATTTTTTATTAATCTATTAATTAAGCAGTAAAATGGTGAATTACTGAACTCAAATTATACTGCATTTACCAAATATTTTACTGATTGATCCTCAAAGCTTGCCATTTTATCTTATTTTCAGTAAAATCAAAGTGGTTCGGTACATTATACTGAACTTTGCTCACCCCTACCCACTGCCCTTATGGTTCAACATTTTAGTGGATATCCACAACTGAATGTAGTATTTATTTGAATCAGACTGCTGTTAGATGTATTCTCTGATCTTTTTTTGCTAATCAACCATGGACTATTTTCCTGGCACATTTCTCAATCCATTTTACAAAGCTATTGAATTACTGTTTTAAGACCCCTGATTTCTTGACTGTTGTCATCAGGCTGGCCTTGCTCTCGGAGATCTAAAATCAGTGAAGGATCTCTACGATTTCAAAACATTGTCTGTACTTTTCCTCATCGGATTCATCTCAATATTGCCAACTCTCCTAAAGCGTAAGCGAATCTATGAATGAGTCATTCACGCCTCTCCTGCGGTTTCAACTTTCCTATTAGATAGAGTTAAATAGCCCCGTCTCCTCTGACGATTTTGTTATATGTCACATTGTGTGGGGTTCAAGTATGCGCCCCCATATAGTCAAGTATAGTACAGTCGAATTTTTCTTTGGAACAATTTACATGTATTCTCTTCCCTAATGTTGCATACCATATATGATTGGCAACCTCAATACTAAAATGCTTTTTGGTTTTCCCTGTGATGCTGATTTGCAAGCAATAGCAAATGCTTTCTGAAATCGCAGCTCTGATGTCCTTAGTGATTCTCCTTTTTCCTTTATTTGTTCTTATTGTTTGGCTAAATTCATTTGGTAATGCGTAAGGGGTAGTGGTCTAACGGTCAGCCTATCTGGGGTGCACTTTTTTCAGAAAAAAACGAATTATATCACATATCACAAACATTTTTCAGAATCTGCACCATTATTTTCTCCTTCTTACTCTCTAAATTTTTATTTGGGTTGTAAAGAATACTGGAAGGTGAAAGAATATTTGGAGGAAATTATGAGTAGAAGTCGATGTCATACAAACTGTCCTGCATTGCACGGTCAACAGGCCAAACTAATTTTTATATATCCAATGAAAGACACGAATCAGCCGAGATGGCCTGAGTTGTCTAGTAACCTGAACTACAAAAGGACAGTAAAATGGTTGGAAAAGATTAGGTTTAATATACCCTCTGAGTCTGAGATCTTCCGGAAAGAGGGCTAGAGATGGCCCTCTTGTCACCGTGTCACTTTCATTTTTATATCTTATTGTGAGAGTTTTTTCAACTGGAATGAACGCTACGTGAGTAAAGTAGTCTGCCTTCTCCTTCCAGGTTTACATTTTCTCCTACTCTTAACAATATGTGGAATAAAAACTCCAGTGCCGCCGCTACCGTTTCCATGGCTCCTCCACAAGTTAATAAGCCACACCGGAGCTGAGCAGGCCGTGGCCGCCTCATGATCATTACACCATCCCAACTGATGACCCCCCCCACTTATTATGATGCCTCATTAATAGGCCATTAGGCCTTTTCTTCGTCTTGCTTGACATAACATGTTCTTCATCATCTTCTTCAGCAGTCAAAAGTAAGATTTGCCGTCTTAACTCAGTGTAGAAATCATCGTCTGCAAAATCTTCACACTCAAGTTTTCTATGGCCTTCTCGATGAATCAGGCACTTGCTATCCATTGTTGAGTTTCTTGAAAACCAAGTAATGAATGAGTTTTGTGACTCCAGGGTTTTATATAATTATCTATAGAGGAGGGCTTGGAGTCAATGTTTTGGGTGTGTTGGAAGACTGATTTGGTGTGTTTCTGGTCTCCAAATGGAGCCAAATCTTTAGCAAGGATTTGTTAGTGTAAGTGGATGTACAGCTGATTTTCAGGTCAACTTCACATTTGATACCTAAAATATCCTTCTTTTCTAATTTATACATTTTCATTAGTTATTAATCTCCAAAATTAAATATTCCCCTTAAATATGAAAATAAATTGATTATGGATTGGCCAACTAAGGGAGTAAGCACCAATAGTGGAATGTTGAGGATTTGTTGGGGAGAAGAGGAATTTGGGCTGTTTTATATTATATGCTGAATTGAAGGATTAGTTCCAAGCAGTTGGTGTTTATATCATCTCAACAGATCCAACTGTTGCTTGCTTCCCCAGAGTAGGCAATAGTTAGCTTAACTTAGTCTACTCACTTAATCACCTTTCTAATCTATGAATACATTTTAGATTTAACCCATGTCAGCAGCTTGCATTAACTAGAGCTAATCCATGTGTAAGTTGATGGCCTGTGGAAGAGTTGTTAAGAAAAATATTTTATTGCCGTCTGCTGGCTCTTGAGATGATGCAATGACAACAAGAATTGGTCCTGTCTAGATCAGGTTCGGCTAGTTTTGCAAATTATTTCTGATGAGGACATGTCAACTTAGCCCTGCTTGCATCTGTCTATATAATCTTTTGCATGTTTTGGTGACTTTGTTTATTCTTATCAAGTCAGCTGAAAAAAACTTGAATAAAAGCAATCTGTAGCAGAGATTATTTATACATCAATAATGACTGAGGTTCTTCTCATCAGCTAGGCCTCATGGCTATTAACTAGTTCCGGAAGAAGTTAAAAGTAGGCCAATTACATAGCTATTCAGTGCTGAATGGAATGGTAAAGGACTTTGGGGGGAATCTTCAGCAGACGAGGAAAAGGAACCAACAAAATTCTAACTGGTCATCATGGCATTGTCAATGGAATGAATTGCTTCATTTGCAAAGAATCGGACGTCGACATCTGGGTCCTCGCTTAGCTCAACCAAACTAGGTCGGATTTCTTTCTCTACCACCTGCAATGAGTTAAAAATACTGCATCTGATGAGCATGGATGATTACATAAAAAGTATTAAGTCATCATACATCATTTTGTTACGCATAATTTATGCTGGAAATTCATCTTTATTAACATACAACGCAGAGGCAGCTTGATACCTCAAACCATGAATAAAAGGGGAGAGAATCGAAGGGAATTTAGTACTTACAGACTGGTCAACAATAGGCACAAGAGATTGCAAAACCTTGGCAACATTGAACTTGATGTTGGGTACCCTGAGAATAACACGCATGGGTGAATCCAATTGATATCAACAAAAATTAATCATCAAGCCAACAATCAGTGTATGTTTTTTTTAAACGATAATCAAATGAACCTGTCTTTCGTAGCGTTGATGACCACCGGAAGCAGTTTAGAACACGTAATTTCTGATCCCATGACAGGGGCAAGAAGAGCAATTGCACGCAGAACAGTCATTCGGTATAAATAATGAGGATTTGTTGTCATCTCAAGAACCTGGGCCACATTTACACATCTATGAAATCCAAGACAGATTAACGCATTGGCAAAGAAATAAAACCTCAACCAATGGTGTACACAAGTCACAATTGTGCTCAGGCACAAAATCCATCCAAACATAGTAACAGGTTCAATTTTTTGTTGCAAATACGAAAATGTGGTAATTATTGAACATATGTCAACAGAAAATGACTTTGCTATATCTTTGACAACGCGAATATATCTATATGCCTTGCCGATTTGTTGTTCCAAGTCTGTGATTTATATTAGTCTTAAGCAGAGAAAGGCGCTATGGTAACCTAATCTAAAGTTTAATTAGGATCCCCTATAGCAATTCAGATTCGCAATTTGTCTCATATTCAAATAAATGTGTGAATACAATATAACAAAGAGCAGCTTCCTTTGAAGGTTTTCAGTAACGTCATTTAGAACATAGTGAGATATGTTATTACACACCTGAGGAATGATGTGTTCCATTGCCCACTCAGGGCCAAATTCTTCAGCAAGTCGTTTTAAATTGGTCGCAGCCGCATCACGAATGGAATGGACCTGTAACATTCAAACAAATAAAAAATAAGAAATTGCCACACAGCCCACACCCACAGTAATTTTGCACTACCAATTTCAAGAATAAAATATATGCTGAGCCTAAAATAAACCATTTTTAATACATCTAGGCACCATAAAAATGACCAAGGATATGCAAACCTTATCTTGTAGCCACTGCATACACAGAGCTCCAAGCTTATCATCGAAAAATCCCATGCCAAGTTGACTTGCCAATAGAGGTATATATTCTATTATTGCAAGGCGAACCCTCCAGTGTCGATCCTCAGCAAGCTCAACAATAGCTGGTAACAAGGATTGGGACAACAAGTCGATGCCAATGACCTGAAAAATGACCATTAGCAAAATAAGCTCGTAATCAAAACCAACATTTACTGACACGTTTTTATCTATTCCATGGTTATATTCCAACTTCATTTTGACACCTCATAGAAATCAGTTACCAAATAAAGAAGGGAAAACAATGGATACATAAAATTCAAGTTAATATTATTTAAATTAGATATATACTACTTGAACACACTTTTCTTTAAAGTGACAATATGGAAGGAAATGGCACATGATCTTAGTTTATTTAACCTTGCAATGGCTGCTGATGATTTCAGTGTAGAAAGACATTTAATGCAATAAATGGTCCCACATAATGAGATTGGAAAGAGATCTCATGACAAAATATGCTTGTAAAGACATCTATGGGAACCTCAGCAATCCTCAATTCCTTCTTTATTAAAAAGCTAAACTTTTCTCAAGCTCTAAAAGAGCATCAAACACTACGACGGAGATCTGATGTCAGTCAACTTTATTTAAACCCTTGAAGAGGTTCTGCGGGTACAACGAAAAAGAGCCAGAGGTTATAAACTTACATTAAAAGTTCCAAATATTTCTTAAGCTTAATAAGGCACTTAAGCATGTAACCACACCATTAAAAAGGGAAAAATATGACAGTCTGAGGCCTGTTTATGCACTGATCTTATAGTTAAATAAAATTTCAAATCCAGTTATATAAATCAAATGAGTGTAATAACCTTCCGCTCTTATTCACAAACCTGATTGACTTGATCAAGTTTGCTAATAATGTTGAGCCGCACATCAGGAAATTCATCCTTCAAAAGAGACAGAAAAATAGGGAGCAGTTGCTCGATTGTAGCATCCTGTATACACCAAGGTAAAAAGACCTCAGAGAACTGGAATCCTACCATGCAATTTAGATAAAACTAACTAAATAGATCACTATATATGCCCATTGCCCTCTATAGACAAGCATAAGTATCAAAACTGAGATCTAAAATCATCTCTTTATGAGCACTGTCAACAAACTTATCGGCATGATTGGAAGTGCATTACTAATAGCTTATTTTTATTAGAAGCATAAACTGCTGTCATGTTCTCTGGAGCATATGTAAATAATAAAATGGACTTATAATAAAAAAGATTAAAGGAGGGACCTAATCATGTGATGGTTATATGGATTATAGCATTCAACCTTTTTCCACAAAAGGTTACCATTTTTCAGATTTGAGTAGACACGGATCTCACAAAAATAATTATTTTTCTGCCTTTCCAATTCAATCTCTGGCCTATCCTACACCAGTTTCTTGCTGGAATTACTATAACAACACTAGTGACCAAACAATACCAAGCTACCACATCTCTCACTGACCACTCGTTACTCACAACAGTACTTAGCATACTGACAGAACATGCAAAATGTAATAATGAGAATGAGAAAAGGTAATGATCTTACCTTTCCTAGTACAGGAGCCATGCCCATTATAACAGATGCTAAAGCAGAGCGGACGTGCTGAGAAGAATCAGTTGATAGTTCCTACAAATGCTTAAGGATCAGACGAACTGCAGAGAAAACTATATAGAGAATAAGTAGACACTTTATGATACCACCACAAATCTACCCCTCTGAGAATCTGAAACTTTCTCCGTCCTATCATACCTTCACACATGGAAGTATATGCTGAATAGCAAGTTCTGGGTCTACAATACGACAAAACTTGGTGACTTTTCCAGCAGCTGCAATTCTTACTTCGGCCTCATTATCACGAAGTAAACGCACGTAAGCAGGAACCAGGTCCGTCCTACATCATTGTTTGAAAGATAATAGAATTGGTTAATCAATATGGACTGGATAGTGGTATCTCTTACAAAGAGATTCTTATATTTAAAGAAGGATACACCATCCATATTTACGACTGCTTATTCAAAGGTTACACACAAACTATATATCTATCAAAATGAGACTAACTTTATGGGGTTGAAGGATATACTAGGAGAATATATAACCAAAACACATGATCTAGTGTAGAGTCAAATATAGAACGATGAAGCTTACTTCGTAGGCTCGGGCCCAACAGCCTCGCATAGCTCATATAACTGATTAGCAACCATGTAACGAACTCGCCAAGATTTGTCCTGTTAATTAAAATTTAAAAACTTAAGAATCGCCATTACACAAAGATATAGCTAAATATAGCAAAACAAATAGTACAATCCTCTTGAAGAAGTAGTAAAATGTATGGAGTACTTGTACAATGTGTTAGATAATATTCATATTCTATGTTGTTTATAGCAGTCCTCGTCAAAGAAAGAGGGTATAGTATGTCGAGGATCATAAAGCAACTGCTAACTAGAAATTAAGAGAATGAGAAATCGTACAAAATATACGCACTGACAAAAGTAGAAGGCATAGTAATATATAAGTTGCGATCAGTTTAAGTCTTGCAGCTAGTCTATTAATAAATAGATAGAAAAGTGTCATAATGCTGAAAATATGTACCGCCTTTCAGAGACGGTCTAAACTAGTTGAAGGTTCTTAATTGGAGAAGAGGTTCTGATTCTTTTAAAACAATGCACCTTAAGTGAATTGGATTCCGTATTAACAGGTTGTACGTAGCAGACAAGTTTTGCAATTCATTCACATGGTAAAGGGAGAGAAGCTGCACCTGGGAGAAACTGACAATCACTGGAAGAATGTGTGTGACACAGTCCTGTGGTTCCAATAATTTACCCAAAGCGGCACAACCCTCACAGCTAACAAACGAACTGAATCTTGATCTAGAACAACAACAAAATTAGTCAGAAGGTCAACCTTTGATTTTTGGACATTTTGTGTTTGTCTAATTCACACGCAACAAAACAAACATTATTATCATCACCATCAGATATGAAACAGATTTAGAGCATGTGACTTGTGAGTACTAAAAACTCACCATCCTGTGTAAGGTCTTCAAATATGGTCATGATATCAGTTTTAACATGTGCCGGTTCAATCGTTGCAGCAAATTTCCCTAGGTTGGAAGCAGCAGATCTTCTAACCATAGGCATGTCATCTTGACACAACTGACCATAAATTGTCCTCAGCTCGGTTTTCAACAAATCTGGGGCACTTGGATAAGCAATGTGAAATAGTCCACATGCGGAAACTCTAGCTGTAAACCACTCCCCAGCAGCCAATCTCTGTGTAAAGAATAATGTACAACCATAAGGACCAAGGAAAAATAAACATACAACTCCATTGATATGGGGGCTGATAGTTTATTACAATGCAAAGCTTTAACGGAATGCAGTCTGTCACTAAAAGAACATTCTCAACAACAGACGTCCAAAGATTTAAAGACAAGACTAACCTTCACTAGAGGAACGAACCAGTCAACTAAATCACCCTCCCTCATTTGAGTTCCAATCTTACACAATGACTCCACAGCTTTGTCTCTCACACATGTTTCCTCAACAGTGCAAAGTGTTTCAAGAGGCGGAAGCAAAACATGCGCATGCTCAACTCCACCAACATACGGAATGAATACTCCCAGTTCTTCAGCCATGGCAAGAAGCACTTCGTCATCGTCATCATTGTTTTCACTGAGAAACGGAATCAATTCCTTTCTCGTTCGGTCCTCCCCTAAAGCACGAGCAATCGTAGACAGCTTACGAATAGAGTTCAGCCGCAGCTGTATATCTTCATTTTTCAGCTCATCTATCAGAACAGCAATTGGGTATAGTGGCTCATCAACTGAAGCCATCCCTTATAGGATCTTTTAAGCTTCAGAAACAAATTCAAAAAAATAAACACACACAAATCACCAAAGAGAAATTAAATTCAACGTTTATAACAGTAAGCATACAACATGATAAACCATATCAGAGTAAACAAGACATTACATTTACAACCATATCATAAACGGAAAACAAAAAAATAAGATCCAAAAAACAGAATTCATCTGAACACCACACATTCATCAGCAACAAACTGAAACAAATCCATACACAAACAATCAATTTCCACAAATAACCTAAAATCACAAATCAACCAGATCCCTCACACAAATCAGCACAAAAAACCAACAAATTAAATTCAAAAAACAAGAAAAGGAGGAAAATTCTACAGCAACTTAACAAATCTCAAACCAAAACCATCCTCCGCTACTACACCAATTTGCTCTCAATTCAAAACAACAAAGTTTTCAACAAAACCATAACAAATAGTATCAACGGAATCTGAAGATTTGTAATACGTAAAATACCAGTTGGTCTTACGAATCGGAAAATGCTCCGTCGCCGTCGATGAGAGATCAGGGAGATTCTTTGACCGGAGATAAAACAGTTCATTGAATGTCATTTTCTCCATTACGTTTCAACTGGGCTTCATTGGCCGGTTATTGGGCTTTCTCCCGCAATGTTAAGACAATTTACGAACAAGTAATAAATAAATTCCCGTCAATTTTTCTAGTTACATCATAACTCATTAAGATAAAAAGCTGACATGAATAATATCTTATCTTTAGTTCAATTTCATATAAAAAATTGGTCGTAATTTTCAAGGAATATTATCTTTATTAAATAATATTGAATATAATTATAAGCGGTTACCCCGTGAGTTCGTTGTGCAAATTAATGACATGACATTTTGATCTCATATGACATGATATGTCTATGTTAAGACAGTGCGGGTTCACCTAGAATCCGTGTACCAGCTGATTCTTCTTCCATTTCTCTCTTCTTTCTTCCCACTTCCTCTACTCTTAATTCCGTGGCGGCTCTAAGTCACATACCTCTTCGTTGGCGTATTTGTTGTTAATTGTGTTGGGATTTCTTGGATTTAACTAATATGATGTAGTTATTGTTTTTGGTGATTTTATTTGAAATTGTGTTGGTTGGTATGCATATATGTGCACATGTCCACTTTTTAAAATGAATGATGATATGATCGACAATGAGTATGATAGGGATGAGCTGGAAACGTTATAAACGATGTCTAGTGATTCATGAATGGTGGTTCTTGAACCGTCTTTCGCTCAATCTTATTGGCTAATCAATCCGACATTCAGTGATATATTTGCTTGGAATGAGAATCAGCCATCAAATAAATTTATTGGTGATTATCCTGTCAATCAAGATGATTGTTCTCTGTGGATTAGGAGGATATGGGAATCAAAAGATGAAGCTAAGTATTTGATTCAATTATATTCGGTTATGAACAAAGTAGAGTACAAGACTTGTAGGTCGACTCCCTTATGCGTTGGTATGCTCTTGTAAAAGTGTTGGGTTGATTTGTGTACAGCTGATGAAGCGTATTTATACGATCCATAAAAAAATCGCAAAATCACATAACTTGATTGCATTTTTTCATTTTTTTTCATTTGTGAATGATTTATGTTATAGATGTATCAAGATCGTTTTGACAAACAAATAAACTTCTTACATCTTCTTGGGATGATAACAATTTAATAAAAATAATGTATCAAGTATCCTCTTTAGTAGGATTAAACAAATATAAATTAAATTATATACATATTTGTATTACTTCACTTTAGATATATTAATAATTTTACTTCAAAGAAATTAGTAAATAAAGTAACATGCATAAACTTCAGGTTTTACATGTACAACATTCCTCTTCGTGGGAATTGAAATATATCAAATGCATCAACGTAATCACTTCTAGTGATATATGTGCATTATTTAAGTTCTAATGTTACATGTGTGATATTTCACTTCTAGAAACTTATATACACATGCATGATTCCACTTTAAGGGAATACTAAACTTTGAAACGCGTGTGTAATCACTTGCCTTACGTGTTTTATTGTTCTTAAGGGAATTCAATTACAAATAAATTATATGTAATGATTCCCCTTCGAGGGAATTTAATGGTAAATGAATTAAATATAATGATTCTATTTAGGAGAAATAATTTGCAATACATTTCACTTTATTATAATTAATTCATAAATTAATAGTGTGCGATGATTCTTCTCCCAAAAAATCTATTTTGGTACACAAATGAATTGCATATGATTAATTTCAATTCTGAATCAAACTGTAAAACAATAATAAATTTCATGTTTACAATTCCACTACGGGGAATCAAATCACATAAAACTTATAAAATGTATGATTCCAATTCGGAAAAACTAAACATGAAGATTACACATTAAATTCTTAAGATTCCGCTTTGGAGAAATCAAATCTTAAAAACAAAAGTAAATTTTATATCAACAATTTAACTTTAGGGGAATCAAATTACAAAGTTACATATACATGTGATTCAACTTCCTGAATAAAACATGAATAAACTTCATAAACATATGCATATGATTCAACTTTAGGTGAAACAAAGCATAAATAAACTTTAACCGTAGAACAAGTTCCCTTAAAAACCCATCATGTAATAAGTGAGGAAAAACGAGATATTGAATCATTCACCAATTTCTTACTATTCCCTGTAATCTAGAGCAAATCATACTGATAACATGTTATAAAATAAATAAACGTAAATGTAGAAGTAAATTGGAGATGTAAAGGGGGAATATAGGAGTTCTTATTCTTCTTCATTCACACTTGTGATTGAATATGATAAGAGAATATTAAAGGGTTTTTTAGCGAAAACCACCCGTCCAATACCACTATTTGAACAAAACCACTCCCTCAAATTTTTTTTGACTTAACCACCCATGAATGTAACAACTCTTTAACACAACTTTTTTCACAGGTCAACCGGTAATTATGACCGTTGACTTTGGTTGACTTATAATGTCAATTTGAGTTTTTTGTATAAAACCACCCTTTCAATTACACAATTTAATCAAAACAACCCCTTCAAATTTTTTTTGACTTAACCACCTTCAAATATAAAAACTATTTAATATGGCTTTTTCAATAGGTTTATAATAAATTTTTTTAATAAAAATCATAATTGGTAATTTACGGACTAATTATCGAATTAATTTCATTGACTTTGGTTGACATATCCACAAAATCAATTTCATTGACTTCGGTTGACTTACCATACGTATGACCTAATTATTTTAATTAATTTTGTTTACTCTAAAACCTAATTGGTAATTTACGGATTAATCAATGAAATTTATTGAAAATCCTAAACACAAAATTTGTCAAACTCCTCACTACCATATCTCACATAAGCCCTTTACCACACCGATCTCGATCCTTGAATTTCATGAAATGCAATTAGGAATAGGATTTTTTAGGATTTTCAATTAGTTTTAATGAGTAGTCCGTAAATTATCAATTAGATTTTAGAGTAAACAAAATTAATTAGAATAATTAGTTTGTAGATTTGGTAAGTCAACCGAAATCAATGAAATTATTTGGTAATTAGTACGTAAATTACCAATTATGATTTTTATTATAAATCAACTGAAGTCAACGATGTAAACCTATTGAAAACATCATATTAAATAGTTTGTGGATGGTTAAGTCAAATATTTTTGGAAGGGTGGTTTTTATTAAATTTTGGTATTGGAATAGTGGTTTTAGCAAAAAAAACTTTTTTTATTAATTTTTATTATAAGTCAACTGAAGTCAACGGTCATAATTACATGTTGACCTGTTGAAAAAGTCATATTAAATAGTCTTGATATTCATGGTGGTTAAGTCAAAAAAAAATTGAGGGGGTGGTTTTGTTCAAATAGTGGTATTGGACGGGTGGTTTTCGCTAAAAAAACCAATATTAAAAGTCATCCAATATTAAACTTGCATTTATAACAAAAATCAGTTTTAAGTGTTGCTACTTGCTATAAATTGAGTTTTTTCGATGAATAAATAAAGTATTTTTCTGAAATCTATTTTAATCATAACAATAATTGGTTATCAATGGTGATTTAAGCATACCTGCCGGAGGTAGCTAATTACGTTACTATTTCATAGGACTCTAATTGTTTTCAATGATGTTATCAGAGACTGACTTTTAGCAGTCAAATTATACTAGTGTAAAGTTGCAGTTATGTGCCTACTAAATTTTTGAGAAGGAGAATGGTGGTATTGGTTGTGTACAAGATGATGCCAAATACACAAATGAATAGTGCGACGTAGTGAGGATGATAAAGAAGTGTTTTTGAATGAACTCCAGAAGAATTATTGTAGTGTTCAGATGATGGAGAAGAATCTTGTCAAATGAGCAATTGAGAGAGTTTTCGATTGAGTTGAAGCTTATAAACTACAAATTGAGAAACATTTATTTTATTGAATTTTTATCGTGGAATATTGAGTGAAGAATAGTAGTGGTTATAAAGGAAAATTGAGAGTGAAGCATTAAAAAAGAGTGAGCGAAGCACTTTGGATAAAACACTTTGAAAATAATAGTGTGATTGAAGCATGATTGAAAATGAGTTTGATGTGGGAGTTCAACACAACACAAAGAAGAGAAGCATGAATTTATATTTTCAATAGTCTTGTAAATGGTAGATTGTGTTAGACGAGCGTTCAATTACATTTTATTCTTATATTACATTCGTAAGGTCACATCTCAATCGTCCATTTCATCTACTAGTTCATCAATTGGATGACACATATATCTACCTTTTGAGTTAATAAATAAAACTAAATGTAAGTAACTTAGTGGTTGTCACGTGACATCAAATTGATAAAACAGTAAATGAAATGGACAATTGAGATGTGATCTTATAAATGTAAATTTAGATTGTGAATGTACTTGAGCTCTCCTCTAGGGTGTTTAAGATACGATCAAAAATTGATTATAGCGTGACATGGTCCATGATCCCCTTTATAATAGCTAAAATCGAATAATTGAGTTTGTTTCAATGAATAATTGAAGAAAAAAACTTGTATGTTTAGTTCCTGTCAAATTTATGACGAATCTCAATATGAATGGATGCAATTTGTCATTGACTATATTGCATCAGTCACTATCAACTGCATCTTTGATCCCATCTCAAGCACAAAATTAAAACGTGTGACTGATTGAGATACATAAATCCAGCAAATACATTTTACACGAACATTCAAACTGGGCAACAAACCGGAAAAGAACAATACATGAGAGACGAGAAAAACAACAAAGATTTGCCTTGTACTTCCATTATATATTCTTCTTTCTAGCTTTTAAGACTATTTTTTACGTCATTTCACTACTTAGACAACTTGGTTTTGTTATACCGATCTAAGAGGACACGTCTCTGTAATTTTCTTCAGAGATAGAATAATGTTGTGCAACTTGCATTCCAAGGCATGCATCCTTTCAGCATACTTATTTTCCGCCCTGAAAAATAGTTCATTCATGACCTCATCTCCAAATGCCCGAGCTAGCAATGGCTCAGTCACTGCTCTCATGTACTTTGCTACATACTTCCCTCTACCATGGTGTGAAATCTCTTCGGGCATTTGTGCATCCCAATCCATGTCGAAGCATTCTAGTTTGGTGATAACAAAGGATCCCTCACTGGTGACAACTTTTCGAATTTCTTCAGCGCTAGGTGTGTACAATGGCATGTTAAACACGTCTAGCTGTGATTTTTTGATAAGACCCTGAACAAGAAAATGCTGCTTAAGCACATATATTCGGTATTGAAATTGATCATACGTTTGCAAGCTATTCATATCATGAATTTATTAGGTCCGCATTTGAAGAATAATGACAGGAGCAACCCTTAACACAGTACATATATTATTATTTTGAGAATACCTCATTTGCCATGTCAAATAGTGCCAATCCAATGACCTCTATTATTGAAAATGGATGATCACCAGACACACTGCCGATAAGGGTCAAAACCATGCCACCTCCAAAGACCACCTCTTCAGACCTTGACTTAAGGAACAAGTGAAAATCCATTTTGAACTGGTTATAATATAATTTATGCACAATAGGACTGCTCGTCTCAGCAATGCAGATGTTCCCCTTGTTTAATGGCTCACCATTTTCGTCGATGAGCCCTCGAGGAGCCTGTTTTTATATTCCTTAAACTTTAGTATAATCAAATAAATAAAAGTAAAGTACATGTTAACTTCATTCCTATCAGGATGCAATTGACTAGTTTGAAGAGTAAATTAAATCGTAACAAAATTACAAGGTACCTGAGAGGTCCATTGAAGGGCATAAGAGGAGTGGACAAAATGCAAGGAGTTGGAAGGAAAGAGCCTGCCATAAAAGGATCCAGGCACTGCAGCCACAAAACAGTGATTTCTTTTCTCTTCAAGTTTGAGATACAAATCAGGCAAAGACTTGAAAATGTTGTTGAAATCATTGCTAGGAAGATCATTAAGATACACTTGCACATCAGGCATTTCTTCCTTCATTTCATGGCTAGTCCTGTCTATGACGTCCATGATTTGTTGCACAACGAACAAAGGGTTAGGTCCGGAAGCACATCCCATGTCAACTGCAACTAGGCATTTTGACGAAACGGCCTTGTAGACATCAGTTAGAGTAGCTTCCACTATGCCCTTTGCATAAGAGATCACCCCTCTCTAGCAAAATTAATATGGAATTATGCTACAAGTGTTGATGATATTTAAACGTATTGACTTTTGAGTAGTGTAGTGCAAAAATGTTAATTTAGCGTAGAATAAATTGTGCAAAGTATGCACATAAAACTGGTTAAATTCTGCTCATATTAACTCTTATCAACTTTAAAATAGGTCCACTGAATTCGAATCCAGATTAAACGATCATAAATGTCGATTAAAGGCAAACTCAAGATTGTAATTTGAAAGAAGTACCTGAAGACTTGAGTTGGTAGCATAACAAACTTCTCCATCTCCACCATTCATGCAAATAATTTGCTCAACTTTGGCCATTGAATTCTTCTTTGCTTTGCCAAACCTCATTTCAAGTGCCTCCTTTTAAAGTATGTGAATTTATTAAGTTTGGTTCTTTATTTATTTGTTGGACCACCATTTCCAGCTTGTAAGATTTATGAAACGCATATGTCCACGTCAAAGCAATCTCAATGAAAAATAGGTAACATGTTTTTCTTATTTATGTAGCCTTTATTGTTTCATTTCAGTACCAATAGTTAAGATTTATTTGTTTTTATTTTTGTTTCTCTGCAATTCATTGATTTGAATTGATACTTGATTTCTTCGATTTCGGATACTATTTCAAATTAAGGTTAACAAAACGTATCGAGTATCGAGGTGAATTTTGACAACGAAATGATTTTATTCATATATTCAATTTTACAGATGTGTATCTATGTACACATTATTCAAACAACACACTATGAATACCTTAAACTAAATGCCGAAACATCATCCTCTCAATAGCTCAATTTTAACAAAATCAGCCCTTCAATTTTTTTGAATAACCACCAATCAAAATGACGTCATAAGATCCCAATATCACGTTGCCCATTTGCAAGGAGAGACGAGCAAATGGCCACACACCTTCTATTAAAATTTATAAAAGTTAATATGTATGTGTGGTCCAAGTTAGACCCATATAATAGAGACTTTCTAATATAGTTTGAAAGGGATTCCGACCTAATTTTTATTTCAAAATAAACATTAAAACTGTAAAACTAAATTGACTTATTCCACAAAATGCTTTTATTTTAGAGAAGGCTTATTATATTTTGAAAGAAACCTACAAATTCGAATGAATTGCTCAACTTGTCCATTTATCATTGCCAACCGTTTCATGGGGCATTTGCGTGAAGATACATGATAGAGTGTATTTATATCGTTATTTTAGTCTCTAGTACTATAGTTGTTCGCATATTTCTTTGTGCAAGGTTATTCGTTTTATGTAGTTTTGTATTTCAGGAAAGAAAATGAGCTTATGATGAAAACATGCAAAGAAGATACATTTTGAAGGCATTCACCACTAAAGAGTTGTCGTGTGGAAACTAGAGGCGCTACACAAAAGAGGCAGAGTCTCGCGCGCGGACAAAAGTGCGCAGCAAAGAGCTGTCGCACGCATTCAAGTGTGCGATTATGACATCAACATGACGTTAGCCTCGTAATAGAATTTCTAAAAATCAGATTTGGCAATCCAAAAATCTTTCACTAATTTGGAAATATTATTTAGAATTCCTTTTGCCAAATTTAAATAATGATGAATCTTTGGGTCCTAAGCTATCATCACTATAAATACACATCTAGAGTTAGGGTTTTATGAGGATTTTTTAGAGAAGCTACTAACGGGCATAAAGAGAATTCCGGCAAACGCGCAGCATACATCCGCAACCACGCAGAGTTCTTCGTCTTGTTCTTTGAGTGTTTATATTTAGAGATTGTGATGTTGAACATGAACATGTCTAACTAATTTTATTGTATCGGTTGAGCATGAACTTATGATGTGTTACTTTTGAGACTTGTGCTTAATGCGTATTTCAATTCCTTATTAATTCAACGCGCGCATTGTATGATAATATAGTAATTTAAGTATGTGAAACCTTGAACCGCAATCTTTACTTATGATGTTTTACTTTTGAGACTTGTGCTTAATGCGTATTTCAATTCCTTATTAATTCAACGCGCGCATTGTATGATAATATAGTAATTTAAGTAGGTGAAGTCTTGAACCGCAATCTTACTTGAATTATTGTCAATTAATTGTTGAACTAGTTGAATAGCTTGACGATGATAACTAGAGGCAACAAGATAGGATAGATTCTTACTGCCTTGACGGGATTCGTAGGATTTTAGACTAGATACAAATTAATACCATGTAAACCTTGATCGGAATATGTATAGGAATTAGGAAGCCTTGATGGGACCCTAATTTGCATGAAATCTGATTTACGATGTTTAAAAGTCGATGATAAAGTATACATTCAATCGGGATTATTCAAACCAATATACGTTTGTTTATTGAACACACTCATAGTTGTCTGCACACTGTCTGGTGCACTCTTTTGTTTCTTATTGTTCACACTTGCACTGCTGTGCTCACAAGCGCATTAACCAAATCATACTTTTAGTTTCAGGAAGAAAACGAATCTACTGTTCTCTGTGGAATCGACCCTTACTTAGTCGTTGTACTAGTGGAGAAAGAAGGATTAATTTGACGCGTACAACGACGGACGTTCAATACAATGTTAAACGCAACTAAGCATTCCGGGTGTGTACGGATCGAGTTAAGACAGGTTTGATTTGATTCATATTCGATCCAAAAGAAACATCAGATCATTTTTTATAAATGTGAACCCGACTCAAAAAATAAAAGACAAATCAAAATCCATCTGTACCCGACTAAATTGATTCAGAAATTTATGTCAAAATTTAGCTTTGAAAAAAAACTAAAACTGATAAGAATATTTTTAAGCAGTAAAAACCTTAATAAATATTAGTTGATACATTATAAAGAATTAAAGTTATGGAGCAATGGCAGAAGTGGCGTCAAAGTCTATCAGGTTTAGAGTTGGAACAAGCAATATTGAGATATTTTCAAATATTCGGGTAGTTCATCGGGTGGACCCGCTCAGAAAAACCCCGATCTGCTCAGACTAGTGGATCGATACGGTTTTGCCTAACTCTAGGATGTAAGGGTGTGCATTACCCGATCAAATCAGTACATCTGGACGAATCGATTGAAAAATGAGTTTGATGTGAGAGTGCAACACAACACAAAGAAGAGAAACATGAATTTATATTTTCAATAGTCTTGTAAATGGTAGATCAACATGTTAGTGTGCTAGATGAGCGCTCAATTACATTCTTATTCTTAAATTATATTCATAAGATCACGTATCAACCGTCCATTTCATTCAGTAGTTCGTTAATTGGATGACACACATATATCTACTTTTTAAGTTAGTAGATAAAACTAAATGTAAGTGAATTAGGTGTTTTCACGTCGCACCAAATTGAAAAAATAGTGAATGAGATGGACGATTGATATGTGATCTTACAAATATAACTTTAGATTGTGGATGTGCTTGAACGCTTCTCTAGTGTGTTAAAGATATGAACAAAAATTCATTGTAGTGTGATATGGTCCATAGTCTCCTTAATAATAACTAAAATCGAATAATTGAGTTTGTTAATTTGTCATTGATTATATTGCATCAGTCACTATCAACTGCATCTTTGATCCCATCTCAAGCACAAAATTAAAAACGTGTGACTAAGTGAGATACATAAATCCAGCAAATTCTTGGATTCAAATATTGTTTCTAATATTGATACAAACATTCTAATTTCCACTATAATTATTGTTGTAACTATGTTTTAACAAATCCATCATGTTTACAATTTTATTTGACATAAAATAATTTATTCGAGCTCACATTAACTGTAGTTGGCTGCTTAAACGTCAAACCAAAGCCACTTAAGAAGCTGATAATTGGTGCTCTATCTTCAGCACAAAAAAATCCTCCAAAAATGAATTCATATAATTCAAAGAAAATAATTGATCTGGGAGGAAATGTCCATTCGACATGATTTCCATCTTTTGGCCAGTTGAACTGACCTACCAATGAATAAAAAATACACCATGTTCGTTTCACACAGTGTAATTAGAGGCCACATGAAAGAGAATGGCCAAAGTTGAGCAATAATTCGATTTTATGTCAAAATATGTGCCTAAACCAAGTTTAATTAGCGAAAAATAGGTTAGGATTCTTGGGAATACTAAATTTATTATATTGGACTATTGAAGTGTCTGACGATTATCAAACTATAAAGAGCGATCAAGTATATTAACATTCTTAATTATATTTGTAAAATCATATTTCAATCGTACATCTCAATCATTATTTTATTAATTTGGTGACATGTGGCAACTAATACTTCATTAGCATTTAATGTTTGTTATCCACTAACTCAATCATTATTTTATTAATTTGATGACATGTGACAACTAATACTTCATTTGCATTTAATGTTTGTTATCCACTAACTCAAAAAGTAGACATGTATCATCTTATTAATGAACTAATTGATGAGATTGACAGTCGAGATGTTACCTTACGAATGTAATTTAACGATAATGATATACTTGAACACTTATCATCAAATTAAACCAGAAAATATCTAATATTTATAAGAGCATTCGTCTAAATTGAACCCCTTAGACAGTACGAAATAATTTAATAATATAATTTATGAAAGTAATGTCATTGTCATTAAGCATTGTTCGGGCCAGCAGATACAGGTAAGTAAATTTGAGTATATGAGATATATCAGTAGCTGTCTAAATTTGGAGACATCTTGTTGATATTGATTGGAGTAGTGTGAACCAAGGGAATCATATCCAATGCTTTACACACGGATTGTTAACGACTAAATTGAAACAACTAATAGACCACAAAAATTAAGAGAAGCTTTCTGACGTGGATGGTCAAGCTCCACACTTAGTAAATTCACATAGTATTAAAGGAGGCGCCATTGTTATCAAGTTTAGCAAAGCAAAGATGAACTCAGTGGCCAAAGTTGAGCAAAATATATGCATGAATGGTGGGGATGGTAATGATTGTTATGCTAGCAACTCAAGTATTCAGGTACTTTTTTCCAAATTATAATCTTGTGTTGATCTTTAAGCAATCTACGTTTCAGTTGGATTCGGATTCGGTTTAACCAGATTTATGTGCATGATTTCATTCTAAACTAACTTAACTGTTTTGTAGTATATTACTTAACTAGTTTTAATACAAATTTGACATAAAGCAATAAGTCTAAATATCATCAACATTTGTAACATAATTTCATATCATTTTTGCAAGAGAGGGGCTATGTCTTATGCCAAGCATATAGTAGAAGCTACTCTAGCAGATGTCTACAAGGACATTTCTTCAAAATGCATAGTTGCAGCTGATTTGGGATGTGCTTCTGGACCTAACCCTTTGTTCGTTGTACAACAAATCATGGACGTCATAGACAGGACTAGCCATGAAATGAAGGAAGAAATGCCTGATGTGCAAGTGTATCTTAATGATCTTCCTACCAACGATTTCAACAATATTTTCAAGTCATTGCCTGATTTATATCTCAAACTTGAAGAGAAAAGAAAGCACTGTTTTGTGGCTGCAGTACCTGGATCCTTTTATGGCAGGCTCTTTCCTTCTAACTCCTTGCATTTTGTCCACTCTTCTTATGCCCTTCACTGGATCTCTCAGGTACCTTGCAAATATTCTTTTGTTTTTTTTATTTTATTTACTCGTCAAACTAGCTAGTTAATAACTTCTAACAAACGATCTTTTAATGATCATTTATCTATCTGAACGTATCCTGATGGGAAAGAAGTTAGCTGTGTGTAATTACTTTTATTTATTTATAGATACTAATATATATGAATTTTTAATCAGGCTCCTCAAGGGCTAGTCAGTGAAAATGGAGAGCCATTAAACAAGGGGAACATTTGTATTGCCGAGACAAGTTGTCCTATTGTGCATAAATTGTATTTTGACCAGTTTGAAAACGATTTTCACTTGTTCCTCAAGTCAAGGTCTGAAGAGTTGGTCCTTGGAGGTGGCATGGTGCTGACACTTATCTGTAGTGTCAATGCTTATAATCCAAGTGCACTAGAGGTCATTGGACTGTCACTATTCGACATGGTTAATGAGGTATTTGCAAAATAAATTTAAGAAGATGTGTAATATTATTAGGCGTGCTCTCTTTGTTGTTCTTCAATTCCATAAAAATTCATGACTAAACACAAGCTTGCAAACATGAGAGCTCAATTCTTGAGTAACTTATATTTGTGATTAATGGAATTTCTCTTGTTCAGGGTCTTATAAAAAAATCGAAACTAGACATGTTTAACCTGCCAGTGTACATGCCAAGCGCTGAAGAAATTCGAAAAGTCGTATGTAACGACGGATCTTTCAGCATAACCGGACTAGAATGCTTTGACATTGCTTGGGATGCGCATATGCCTAAAGAGATATCAAACCATGAAACTTCTGTCAAAAATTGTAGAGGGAAGTATGTAGCTAAGTACATGAGAGCAGTCACAGAGCCATTGCTGGCTGTGGCATTTGGAAATGACGTCATGGATGAACTTTTTTTTAGGGCAGAAAATAAATATGCTGAAAGGATGCATGCCATGGAATGCAAGATGCACAATATTATTTTCTCATTGAAGAAAATTAAGGAGACAGTGTCCTCCTAGATCGATATAACACTACCATGTATTCTATTTGTTGCCCAATATGTATGTTCGTGTTAATTATCTCGGGCATCTTAATGTAATCTTATTTTCGAATGCAATCTCTTTTTGTGTTTGAAAATATTTGTAACACACAAAAAGTGGAGCTTCAGCAACATACTGAACACAAAGTTCTATTGTCATTACATAAATAGGGGTTGTATCATGTGGAACCCCCCTTTTCATGGATCCATGGATCCCCCTTTGCAGCCGTTGATTGCATTTACTGTTTGCATTTTGGACGCACCTGATTGTGCCAGCGCATTAATGAGCATGTGCAACTCACGTGTGCATTTGTCATGTGCAACTCACGTGTGCATTTCAAAAATGCAAACACGTGGCACAATCTGGTGCACACAAAATGCAAACAGTAAATGCAATCAATGGCTGCAAAGGGGGATCCATGGATCCATGAAAAGGGGGAGTTCCACATGATACATTCCCTACATAAATATATTGATTTGATATAATTTGTAATTATTTATTATCAATCAAAACGCCGTACTTTGACATTTTCTTACTTCATGTCATATGGCTTAAAGTTTTAATCAAAATGTTGTCGTATTATTAAATAAGTATTGATGCACCAGATCACAATATTTATTATACTATGTATTGATTGATACTTCGATTGAAAAGAGGTAATGTTGCTGAATGAATAAGAGGGAGTTGACTTGAAATATGGGTAAATTATCCCGAACTATTCCTAAAATACGCACTTTTCCGGGAGTCGCCTACAAAATAAACTTTCACTGGCAACAATCCTACCGTTATATATTTTTTCAGAAACCACATGTCGTTAATGCCGTTAATTTTTCCATTAAAAGTGAGTATGCGTGTGAATCACGCGCTTTAATCAGTGGTTTGTGAAAAAAATTATGGGTGGTTCAAGCAAAAAGATAAAGAAGTGAGAGTGAGTGGTTATTTCAGATAAATTTCGGAACAAGAAGTAATATAATATTATATTTACAATGTTATTATCATTATCATTAATGATAAATAGTTTTATTATCTTTGAAATATCTTAACAAATATAAACTCTATAAGATGAGAGTACATATCGTCTTGATTTGGATGTGTGCGGTGATAGTTAACACATTTTTTGTTGTCTTCTTCAATAAAGATCAGGTTGTTATATTATGAGAAATCGATAGTCATTCTACATTCCAGCACCCAAAAGATTGTTGAACCACAAACACAATTTTGTATTCTTTCTTGCATATTATTTTAAATTTGGACCACAAAGATATCAACTTTTATGCGAGGCCATTTAATATGAGCATGGGTCTAACTTCTTATGCCATCGAAAATGGTTTAAGGGACAAAGTTTAAGGAAGTAGTATAATATTTAGCCGCATACGCTACCTTATATAACTAACATATTTGGTTATTCATATGTAGTGTCTTATGCGACTACGCTATAGCGACTAGCCAAAATAAGTCACTAAATATCGCTTATGCGACTAATTGTATTGTGACTTACCAAACTAAGTCCCATAAGGGTCCTTATGCGACAAAATGTCAGGCGACTTACCATAGTATGTCACGTAATGGTTAGTTTGAAAATTCAACGGACCATCTGTTGCACAACTGACACGACAATGAATTCTGTACGACACATCTATTGATTTTCACCAACCAGCTTTGCCTCTTGTGACTTACTTTGACAATGTTAGTCGCATAAAAGTAATTTTAGATCTCACATACATTGGGCTGCTGAGAACGAAGCTTTTACGAGGGGGAATGTACAATAATGAATAATGGGTAAGAGAGAAATATTTCGTGAAATAAGAAAAGAGGGAGTAAAAAGGGGAAAAGTGTGGAGGAAAATTGATAATGAATAAATAATTAGATTTAGTATTCAAAACTTGATCCAACAGCTTGATATTAACCGACTATAGAAAAATATTTATGGTTATTACTTGATTGGGTAATAATTAAGTGTAAGATATGTTGGGGGTATAGGATATAGGGTGAAGGGTATATGGTTTAGGGTTTGGGGGTGTAGGGTATGTAGTTTGGGGTATATGGTTAAGGGTGTGGGGTTTGGGGGTTGGGGTATAGGGTTTGAGGTATGGGGTTTGTGGGTTGGGGCATGGGGTTTGGGGTATAGAGTTTGGGGTATAGGATTAAGGGTTTGAGTTTGATACATATGCACTTAGCATATTATTAGAATTGAATGAATTTATTTTAAATTTAAATTTCATCATTTAAATTTCATATATCTAAATAATACTTTCAGTTTTAATCCAACAACTAGATTTCATCATTTAGAATGATGTTTGTCAGTGAATCAATCAAATACATCATATAAAGTATTGGGTATAGGGATGTTGATTAATTTACATCCTTGGGATTTAGGATGCAAGGATTTAGAATATCGATTATATGGTTTAGGGATGTTGATTTACATCATTGGGGTTTGAGATTTAGAATATAGATTATATGGTTTAGGGATGTTGATTTACATCCTTAGGGTTTGGGGTTTAGAGTATAGGGTATAAGGTATATGGTTTAGGATTTTGAGGATGTTGTACTCATTTTGATCAATACTTTTAAGAAGGATTTAGATGTCTAAGGGTTTAGGGATCTTTTTCCATTTGATTTTTGAGATTTTCTAATGCAGAATTTTTATATTTAATGCCTTTTGTTTTCTTTATTAACACATTTAAGGTCAAACAAAACATTTATATCTTTGACTTGAAAATTTGAAATCAAATAAAAAGGAAATGTGTACCTATTTTTAAATTTTGATTATCATAAATAAGTATTCGTGAAAAAATAATAATGAGAATATCAAAAATCTAATTGTTGAGTACAAATATAATATAATCTGATTTTAATAAAAAAATTCCATTTCTTTTAGTGTTGATTGATTTAATAAATTTTATTTCCATTTCTTGTGTATTTTGATTGATTTAACTAAATTTTTTTCTATTTCTTGTATTTTGATTGGTTTAATTAATTTTATTCCCATTCCTTGTATATTTTGATTGGTTTAATTAATTTGATTTCCATTTCTTGTATATATTGATTGGTTTGATTAATTTTATGGGTAAATTCCAGAAAACCACCCGTATAATAGGCATAATTACAGAAAACCACCCCTCCAAAACGTATTTATAAAAAACCACCTCTATAAATAGCTCCGTTAGCATTTCACCACCTCGTTACTATTCCGTTACATAAATTATTAAAAAAACTAAAACTATTATAATAATTTAAATAAATTAACTTTTTAAAATTAAATTAAATTAAATTTCAGTATATTTAGTTAAAATTCATAGTATTTAATTTAAGAATCATGAGAATGGATCGAATGAAAAGTGGTAGTTTGGTTATAAAATGCAAACAAATCTAGACCGTCCATTAAATTACATCTAACGGTTACAATAAAATCAAATTAATTAATATATTTAATGACAAAAGGGCAATAATGTAAATATACTTTATAATATATTTTAAAAATATACTAATTAGATTCCCTTATTTTATGGTAACAAACATTCAAATCAATTAATTAATTAATTAATTAATTAGGAAAGTCAGATTATCAATGACTTCCCCTTCATCATATTATCAACGACTTTCACTTCATCAGAATTAATTAATTAATTAGACTAGTCTGATTAGAAAAGTCATTGCACTCGTCGTATGTTATGTAATCATAATATTTTAGTATATGTTCATTATTTGACTATATTTGATTCATGAATCATATTATAGCAAATCATGAATCATAGATGTGTTATAATTGAAAAGTTTAGTTTCTTATCTATTTTTGTTACCATTGATGTTACAATAGATTTATTTCAGTTTTATGTATTTACACGGGTCTGTTTTCGTACTAATAATATATTTTTCGTATGATCCATACATTGTACACCTTTGATTCATGAATCATAACATAGCAAATAATGAATCATGAGTTTCATATTATAGGTAACATTATTTATAACAGTTAATGAATCATATAACAACAAATGATGAATCAAATACACTTATAATTCACTATTTCATCAAAATATGTATCTCTTATATAATAAGTGATATTACAACGATGTCAATTCATTTTTTCAATAAACGTTTGTCTCCCCCTTCTACTCTTGCTTCTACATTCTGTTGCAACACATAAAAACAATCAATAATCAACGAGTGATAATATTCATTCGCAAAATATTTATGTACAGAATCTGAAACATGATTCTACGCATGATTCATGATTTGCTGCAATATGATTCATGAATCATATGTGGTCAATACTGAATCATGCGAAAAACGAGTGTTAATAAACTGAAATAGTAAGCGACTTACCATATTTCTACCCAAATCTTCTTGGAATTATTATCGCGGCGATGTCGCAACCTGCAAACATAAAAGACTTTGAAAATCTACATGACATGTAACTAATCGATACACAAACCCAACGTTACCGACTTGAGGTTTCCAAAAGCAATGTGGGGTTTCAAAATCGCCGACCGAGAGTGAGCTGATGATGGTTTGGGGTGTTCACGCATTATCTCAGAGCTGAATTTTTGATTTCATCGATTTGCGAAATCAATGCTCAAATCGAATCAAAATTGAATCTAAAATCATGATTTTAGGGATCTCAAAACGATTTAAATTTTAGCAATTTCAAAATCGCCTGATTTTTGGTTTTTTTTGACTAATCTACCCTTCCTGAGTTTTTGAAATCAAAATCTCGTATTTAATGTTTCAATTAATTATATTTCGACCCTAAAATCAATAGCCGTCCGATCTGATTATTTAATGATCGAGATCTGTTTATATTTTATAACAAAAAAGTACTTTTACCTGATCCTTACTCAAGAATCATTTATGTATATTTAATAATAAAAAATTTATAAAAATTGAAATAATTCAAATATTATACTTTTAATTTAATAATAACAGTATACTTACAAAAAAATCAAGTATTATACTTATGAAATTATAAATATTAAAAATATATTCATCATTAGTTCATGAAATAATGTAATTAATGCGTTATTTCTTAAATCAAATATTCAAATCATATGGTTTATGAAATTATTTTATGTTTTATCAAATTAGTGTATTATTTCATAAATCATATAATATAAATATTTTGGTTCATGAAATAGTGTATTATGGTTCATAAACTTTAAATTTGTTATATTCTGAAATAATATTTAATATCATTAATTCATGAAATAATGTAATATATTTCATAAAATATAATTTTAGGTTTTAGGGATTAAAATTAAAAGTCAATAGAGTATATAATATTAAAATAATTAATATACGATTACATGTTTTTTAATAGGGATTACATGTTTTTTCTTGATAGCGATTACATGTTTGAATAGATCCTATATTATGTTGCATAAATGATTCTTAAATTAAATGATTCTTAAATAAACCCTTCAATTTTTTATAAATTTGTTCCTATTAAATATGCATAAATGATTCTTAAATTAAATACTATGAATTTTAATTAAATATACTGAAATTTTATTTATTTTAATTTATTTTTAAAAAATAAATTTATTTAAATTCATTATAATATTTCTAGTTTTTTTAATAATTTATGTAACGGAATAGTAACAAGGTGGTGAAATGCTAACGAAGCTATTTATAGAGGTGGTTTTTTGTAAATACGTTTTGGAGGAGTGGTTTTCTGTAATTATGCCTATTATACGAGTGATTTTCTGAAATTTACCCTAATTTTATTTCTTTTTCTTGTAAAGTTTGAATCAAGGTTAGGATTAAGGGTTGAATAAAGGGTAGAGATTATTATCCGAGTGAACTTTTATTAATCAATCACACTTAGCCACATCATCATAATAAGAAGGGGAAATGAAAGTAAAAGAGGCAAAAATAAATTTTAACAAATGAATCTCCACCGTTGATCTCCAAACCCTAAAATACACTAAGTTATGGCGATATTCTCCTACTCCGCAGTCTCTTTCTCCAAGCCTCCTCCATATCATCTTCCTCCAAAACTCCATCAGCGTATCTTCCTTCAAGCCTCCTCCATCAACAGCTCTTCCTCCAAGCCTCCTCCATCAGCGTCTCTTCCGTCAAGCCTCCTCCGTTCGCGCCTCTTCCGCCAAGCCAATTCCACCAAGCCACCTCCATCAGCGCCTCCCTTTACATAAGGTATCACTTCCATCTTCAAATATTTTAGGGAATATCAGGCAGCCAGTCATGCTTCATCAACGCCTCCTTCACATAAGCTCTCACTTACCTTTGAAGTGTGTGATTGATTTATTTTGCTGCACTGTGTGGACTCAAATCTTTGTATTTTTCAGGTCTATGCTATGTTGAATCTTATGGTAAACTAATCTTGGAGCTTACTCTTGTGGATCGGTTAGTTTTGTACAGACAATGGTTTTGTATTTCAAATTCATATAGATGGTATCTGTCATTGTATTATTCGTATTTTGCCTCAACTTTTCTGAGTAGCATAATAATAATGTTATTCATATTTCCCCAACTAGTGTTAGATAATGAATTCATAGATATCAAATTATAATGTTTTTCTTTGTATGGCAGATACGGAAGCAACTTCCAGTCTCCTTTCCGAGGAGAGGATGTGGGTGTCCACTCGAAGTTGAAGATCAGCTCCATATTATCAAAGAGGTTGTACCCCAAAAGCGAGGAACAATCAATTCTGGTGTCGACAGGACAATCAAGTGCCCTCCCCTCCCTAGAGGAGGTTCAAGAATCCGGAAAACCAATGACATGCTGTTGTCCAAGGTCTCTACTTTAGAGGAAAGAATCTGAATTCTGGATGAACAACAAAAGGGAGGTTCATGCGTCGCTAGTAGTGCTTCAGATGGGACAAGTCTCGCGTGAAGGTTTTATGCGTCGAAACTTAAACTTTAATAACTTTTTGGATTTTGTGCTCAGTGCAAAGTTATGTATGTGTTGTATGATTGCTTGAACTATTTGTGAGCAGCAAACTATGTGATTCTTGTCACTTTTGCTGCATCAAACTCTTAAGTTTTAGATTTGTATTAATATTGCCTGCTGTGTAAATTCATTTGGTAAACATTACAATTGCTTGTCCCGTAAGTGAAGTTTAGTGACTAACTATACTGACATTACAAATTAAACGTGACAAACAATTTGTTAAAGTATGAAGTCAGAAAATAGTTTATGCGACTATCACATTGTGACATTCGTAGTCACAATACAAAGTAAATGCAACACCAAAATTTCAAATTTCAAGTCACGCTTCATACCTTATGTGACATATATAAAAAATCGTGGGTTACCTTATACGACTCGTACTTATGCGACACTTTTATTTTTTGTCGCAAAAAAGGGGGAATATACGCGACTAACGTAATTTCAGTTAGTCATGTAACAGTTACGCGACAGGGTTTATGCGACTTACCTTATGCGACTGACTGCATGTCACATAAGTCATGGTGTGACTAATACCCTAGTTACGCGACTATTTAGGTATTGTCGTGTGAAGGGTTTTTCTGGCGTAGTGCTTGAACCACAAACATCATCACAAAAATTTGGTATTTTAATTCATGAAGTCAATCAGATAAAAAATTAGGCAATATAATTTAATAGTGAAAATCGTTACAAAACGTTCATTGCAGCAGACACACATCCGATAACAATCAATCGTTGCCAAATTTTACCTCCTAATCCTAAGTTTAGACACATTTTGCTAATCTCACTTTAAGTGTTACCCAACACAAATTAAGAAAAGCTTTCTGACGTGAATGTAAATGTAACCACACATGATCAATTCACGCAGTATATAAGGAGGCGACATACTATCAGGTTTGGAAACGCAGAGAGGAATTCAATGACAAAACTTGAGCAAATTATATGTATGAATGGTGGGGATGGAGAAGCTTGTTATGCTGGCAACTCAAGAATTCAGGTACTTTTTTTCAAATTATAATAATCTTGTGGCTGTCTTGAATCAATATATTTAGATCGTTTCATCTGGATTTGAGGTCAGTTTAACCAGTTTTATGTGCATGATTCCATTATACACTATCTTAACTTTTGAAATAAATTACTTAACTAGTTTTAATACAAATCAGACATAAAGCAATACCATCAACATTTGTAACATAACTCCATATCATTTTTGCAAGAGAGGGGTTATGTCTTATGCAAAGCATAGAGTAGAAGCTACTCTCGCAGATGTCTACAAGACCATTTCGTCAAAATGCATAGTTGCAGCTGACTTGGGATGTGCTTCGGGATCTAACCCGTTGGTCGTTGTGAAACAAATAATGGATGTCATAGACAGGACAAGACAAGAAATGAAGGAAGAAATGCCTGATGTTCAAGTGTATCTTAACGATCTTCCTAGCAATGATTTCAACAACATTTTCAAGTCATTGCCTGATTTGTATCTCAAACTTGAGGAGAAAAGTAAGCACTGTTTTGTGGCTGCAACACCTGGATCTTTATATGGCAGGCTCTTTCCTTCTAACTCCTTGCATTTTGTCCACTCCTCTTATGCACTTCATTGGATCTCTCAGGTACCTTGTCAATATTCCTTTGTTAGTTTAAATTTAATTTACTCGTCAAACTAGCTAGTTGATAATTTCTAATGAACGATCTTTTAATGATCATTCCTGATGGGAAAGTAGTTAATAGTGTGTAATTATTTATATTTATTTAAAGAGACTAAAAATATACGAATTTTTAATCAGGCTCCTCAAGGGCTAGTCTGTGAAAATGGAGAGCCATTAAACAAGGGGAACATTTGTATTGCTGAGACAAGTTGTCCTATTGTGCATAAATTGTATTATGACCAGTTTGAAAAGGATTTTCACTTGTTCCTCAAGTCAAGGTCTGAAGAGTTGGTCCTTGGAGGTGGCATGGTGCTGACACTTATCTGTAGTGTCCATGCTTATAATCCAAGTACACTAGAGGTCATTGGACTGACACTATTCGACATGGTTAATGAGGTATTTGCAAAATAAATTTAAGAAGATGTGTAATATTATTAGGCGTGCTCTCTTTGTTGTTCTTCAATTTCATACTTACTAAATTCATGACTAAACACAAAAGCTTGCAAACATGATATATGTGATTAATGAATTTTCTCTTGTTCAGGGTCTTATAAAAAAATCAAAACTAGACATGTTTAACATGCCAGTGTACATGCCAAGGGCTGAAGAAATTCGAAAAGTCGTATGTAATGAGGGATCTTTCAGCATAACCGGACTAGAATGCTTTGACATTGCTTGGGATGCGCATATGCCTAAAGAGATATCAAACCATGAAACTTCTGTCAAAAATTGTAGAGGAAAGTATGTAGCAAAGTACATGAGAGCAGTCACAGAGCCATTGCTGGCTGTGGCATTTGGAAATGACCTCATGGATGAACTCTTTTTTAGGGCAGAAAATAAATATGCTGAAAGGATGCATGCTATGGAATGCAAGATGTACAATATTATTTTCTCATTGAAGAAAATTAAGGAGGCAGTGTCCTCCTAGATTGATAAAACAATACCATGTTGTCTATTTGTTGCCCAAAATGTATGTTCGTGTTAATTATCTTGTTGTTCCAATGTAATCTTATTTTTGAAAGCAATCTCTTTTTGCCTTCAAAAATATTTTAAACACACAAAGAGTGGAGCTTCAGCAACATACTGAACATAAAGTTTTGTGGTCACTACATACTAGTATATTAATTCGGTACAATATTTAGTTATTATCAATCAAAACGCCGTGTTTTGACATTTTTACTCTTACTTCATGTCATATTGCTTTGAGTTTTATCAAAATGATGTCGTCTTATTAAATAAGTATTGATGCAGCAGATCATAGTGCCTATTATACCATGTATTTGTTGATACTTAAATTGAAAATGAGGTAATGTAGGTGAATGAATAAGAGGGAGTTTATTTGAAATATGGGTAAATTACCTTGAACTATTCTTAAAATACGCATTTTTCTTGGAGTCACCTACAAAAAAATTCTTTGGCAACAATCCTATCGTTATACATTTTTTCAGAGTGGTTCACATGTTTTACTGAGTGGTTTGTGACAAAAATAGGGGTGGTTATGTTAGGATTCATCTAGAGTCTCATTCTGATGAGAAGGTCAGTTCGGAGTTAGTTTAAATCAGTCAAAGCGCAGCAGAGAACTTGGCAGCAACATTGCAGAATAGTTCGCTGAAAATGGACTTGTTGTTATGGCTCAAGGGAGCTCTGCTGAGCTGGGGACTCAGCTAGGGATCACTCAATATGAGGAGGGCCAGCTCAAACTATCTGGAGTGGTCCAAGTGCGCAGCACAGTAGCTGGGACAGAAGTGGCAGCAAACAGGCAGCAAAGACCGGTGCAAGTATTGGACTAAGAACGGTCGGAATCTGATAGGAAGGACTTCCAGCAACTGGGGGGAGCTGAGAGGACTGAAGTGGCAGCTCAAGGAAGCTACTCAGTGACTGGGACCAGCTCAAGTAGCAGCTAGTGTTGGAGCTCAACCGGGTGTTCAAGGGCAGCTAGTGTCGCAGCTGAAATTTGTTGATCATGGGAGCTTGGGGTCCGACTTAGGACCATACGACAAGCATTGATATGTATTGTTATGTTAGGAGTAGATTTTAGCGTAGCTTGGGAGCCTTGATTCACTTCCGATACAAGGGTGAATCAAAGGCATTGTTGCCTATTGTATCAGGTGTTTGTGTTGAATAAAAGTTGTTGTTTTAAGTACTTTAAAAGGTTTTTATCATTTGGTATCAGAGCTGTTCATCCTGGGCAGATACGAATACCAGAAGTTGGAAAGTAACCGAAGACAGAGTTGTTGTGCTTAAAGGGGATGTGCTGAAGTTGCAGGCTGATGTTGAGGGTATCAAAACTCGTTTGGATGAGATGAATTCTAATTCAAACACTAGATTTGATGCTGTCTCAGGAGATATTGCAGGGGTTAGGGGTCAGGTTGATGAATTAAAGAACTTAATTCTATCAATGGGCAGGAAACCGCTTGGAAATGCAACAGATGAGCAACCTACTGCTGCTGAATCTGTTGGAGTGAATACCATTGCTTCCGCTGCTGATGAACGTGGGAAGGGACTTGTAATTGAAGAACCAAAGTCATCAGAGGCGTTGGTGGGCAGAGAAGATGCAAAACAGCAGACTTTGGTTGCACGACAAACCGAAAACTGCAGATTTTTTCCTTTGGAAAAATCTGTCCAGTTTAGTTTGCAACCAAGGATGGGAAGGCTTTGTCCACAAGATGAAGTGCCATATGGCACTGACAGAGGGTCCTTTGGTACCCAGAACATGGGGAGAATGGGCTTAGTGATGGGCACCGAAGACAAAGGAATTCTGGGTTTGTTGCACATGATGTTATGTGTGGGCAGAACTTTGGGGTATTTGATGGACTGCCTTATGGGGGTCATTATGTGCAGGGAGAGTCTTCGAATGCAGGGTTGATGCACGGGAGTAAGAGGTTTGGACAGGAGGCAATTTGGGATCCCGGAAGAAGCAGAGACAAATTCCAACCCTATGGAGAAAAACGGGAGTTTATGCAAAGGTTCCCCGCTGTGGGATGATAAGGCACTTTTGTATGCTGTTTTAGGTCCTTTACACTGCTTAGATTTCTAACATATTTAGTATAAGATTACGCTTTTGGTGTAGTTTTATATTTCAGGTTTATTGAAAGAGTTAGAACAAAAGTGCAACAAGAAGGCTGAATCTCGGAACAAAGAACAACAAAGTTGACAAGAGCCGAAAAACCAACGAGCGCGCGAGAAGTGTAGCGCGCGAGTATGAGTCACGCAGAGCAGAGGAAGCGATGACGTCAGCAACCAGTGACAAATCCGGAGCGATAACGTCATTACGCGCAAAGAATATTTCTAAGTCTGGATTTTGGAGATAAAGATATTTCCAAGACTTATTTTTAGAGATAAGGATGATTTTCAATATATTTTCTTGCCTACTTTTTCGTGGAAACCATAGAAGGCAAGACTATAAATACAAAGCATGAAGGAAATCACAAGGAGAGAGAAGAGCCGCCCAAGCAGAAAAGAGAGATCTGTGCGCGCAAGCTTCCGACGCGAGCAAGACGACGCGTCAATCAGATTTGTTGTGTTATTTTAGTTGTTCAACTTTAACTCTTGAGATGTTTACATTCAATATGTCTAGCTAACTTACTGAAATCGGTTTGAATTCAGATCTACGAATAATATGTTTTGAGGTTTTGTACCTAATTGCATGATAAGTTTAGTATTATTACTCCAAGCTCTGCATGATAATTAGATTAGATAATTAAGCGAAGTCTTGCACCGCAGACTTAGTTATAAAATCTGTTATCTATTGTTAAACTATCAGAGGTACGTGACTGTGAATGATACGAGTGACGCTTGAATAGTTAATCACTACTTTGACCAGATTCGTGGTTAATTAGACTAGACCGATTAATAATATCATACAGACTTTGACCGGAATGTATGTGTAGGTTATTAAGCCTTGACCGGACCTAACTTACGTGAACATCATATCATTTATCTTTAGTGACCAATGATAAGCATAGAATTCATAGTGATGAATCTGAACCGAGCTCATCTCTGTTTTTGTTAACATCTTTATAATTGCCTTCTGATTGTACGCCAGTACTACTTGTTTTTTTTCTTTCACTTGTTTAACTCACAAACCCAGTTTAGTTTGTAGATAAAAGATGACTTCTCACCGTTCCCTGTGAATTCGACCCCTGCTTGCCTAGACTATACTAAGGGGGAGGGATATATTTGCAGCACTCAATGACGTGCCGTCAAATTTTAGCGCCATTGATAGAGCACTTTGGTATGCTGTTTAAAGTCCTTTACAATGCTTAGAATTCTAACATATTTAGTATAAGATTACGCTTTTGGTGTAGTTTTGTATCTCGGGTTGATTGAAAGAGTTAGAACAAAAGTGCAACAAGAAGGCTGAATATCGGAACAAAAGACAACAAAGTTGACAAGAGCCAAAAGACCAACGAGCGCGCGAGAAGTGTGGCGCGCGAGTACAGGTCGCGCAGAGCAGAAGCAAAGAATATTTCTAAGTTGATAAAGATATTTCCAAGTCTGATTTTTAGAGATAAGGATGATTTCCAACATATTTTCTTGCCTAATTATTTGTGGAAACCCTAGAAGGCAAGAGTATAATTACAAAGCATGAAGGAAATCACAGATATGCGCAGAGAGAGAGGCGGCTTAGAACGGAATTCAGACCTAGCTACGAGAGCTATGCACGCAAGCTGCTGGCGCGAGCCAGACGACGCGTCAATCAGATTTGTTTTATTATTCTAGTTGTTCTATATTAGCTCTTGAGATGTATACATTTAGTATATCTAGCTAACTTACTGAATTCGGTTTGGATTCAGATATATGAAGGACATGTTTGGAGGTTTTGTTCTTAATTGCATGATAAGTTTAGTATTATTATTCCAAGCTCAATTGCATGATAATTAGGTTAGATAATTAAGCGAAGCCTTGCAACGCAGACTCAGTTATAGAATCTATTGTCTATAGTTAAACTATCAAAGTACGTGACTGTGAATGATAGGAGTAACACTAGAATAGTTAATCACTACCTTGACCGGATTCGTGGTTATTTAGACTAGACCGAGTAATAATATCATACGGACTTTGACCGGAATGTATGTGTAGGTTATTAAGCTTTGACCGGACCTTAACCTACGTGAACATTATATCATGTATCTTTTGTGACTGATGATAAACATAGAATTCAAAGTGAGGAATCTGAACCGAGCTCATCTCAATTTTTATTGACATCTTTTATATCTTCCTTTTGATCGTGCGCCAGTACTACTTGCGCAACTGTTTTTTTCTTCTACTTGCTTATACTTACAAAACCCCAGTTTTAGTTGTAGATTGAAGACAACTTCTCACCGTTCCCTGTGGATTCGACCCCTGCTTGCCAAGACTATACTAAGGAAGAGAGGGATAAATTTGCTGCACTCAACGACGTGCTCGTCAGCCATTGCCGGGGAACGCGTCAAAAGAAGTTTTCTTTTCTTTTTATATTTATTTTGTTATTTACTTTCTGTTCATTTACATAAAAATCCAAAAAAATTAGTTACGTTTAATTTAGCTGTTGTTTTTGTCTGTGCATGGAAGCTAGTGGTGAGAATAGTGTGATCGGCACAAGAATAGAAACCCCAGACGCGCCAGTGCGCAACGCCGATAACATTTTTGCTCGACTACACCCTGCTGAACTGGACGTGATCAGAAGAGAAGTACAGAGAAATCTAGATTTCAGAATGGCTGCTGAAGCTCAAAGAAACGACAGTCAGATTCAAAATATCTTGGATGTACGCGCGCAACCACAAGTCGCGCGCGTACCTGCGCAACCAGTGGTGCGATGCACCATCAAGGAGATGTCTGCTCCTCAAGCAGTCAATCAACCTTGGTGCATCGTGCTACCTCCGAACGGTCACTTTGAGTTGAGGACCCAACTAGTGCACTACATACTAAAGTTCCATGGTATGGCTAGTGAGAATCCAGTCAAGCACGTGAGAGAGTTCGCGGCAATTTGCGAGAACATGAGAAACGGGAACGAGGATCCAGGTTGCTGAAATTAAGAGTGTTCCCCTTCTCACTATGTGACTCAGCTAGACAGTGGCTAATGGGGTTAGCATCGGGATCTATAAGGACATGGCCCGAGTTGCAGGAATTTTTTTTGATAAATTCTATTCTGCGGCTAAGGTCACAATGATTTTTACATACGGATTCTGTTGTGAGATTAAAGCTTCCGCATTAAGGTACGCATTTAATACAAGTTCAGTTATGCTTAATCACCGATATGGCTATTATGATCATGGGTTACGCTATTTATGTTTCCACTGCGCAACTCTGATAATTTTAATTCTATCAAGTGGTATCAGAGCCACCATATTTGGTGATTAAGAATAATTTGATTTTTGAGAATTTTTTTGACCAACCTTGATTATAATTTTTGTCCATGTAAACTGCACTGATAAATCAATCCAGCGGGATGCTGTGACACGAATGGGTGCTCACTATATGGTAGATGGCTGACCAATCGGGTTTCAAATTTCACTGCAGCAGCGGGGGGCCTGCGAAACCTTAGGCATCCTGCAGGATGAGTTGAATCCAATTATTTGGATTTTCAGGTTTGGTTTAAAGTTTGGTTAATTCAACTTCTGTTAATCATTTAATAATTTAATTTATGATAGAAGTAATGAATTTCTTTTGAGTTGGAATTTGAAAACAAATCTGACGTGTGTGGTAAAATTAAGGTACATAAGTTTTACTCATTTTGCTAATTGGAGCTCAATTCGGATGAGATTAAGCTCTCTTTTAACTTTATAGTCATTGGTCAACTCAGATTATGATTAGTACTATTTGATTTTGAATAGAGATCCACTTGCCCATCTGTGGTCAACCGTTTCCGTTCAAATCATTTAAGTTTGAGTTAATTTTGGTTTGTTTTTTTGTGGAATCCTTGGGGTTTTTCCATTTGAGAAGGAGGGTATGAATCATTTGGTTTAGTTCAAATTGAATTGGTTCAGTTTGCTTTGGATTTATTCGGTTCACTCCTTCAATTTAGTTTTTATAGAATCTGTTGGGTTCACTTTTGATTCACTCCCTCATTTTGATGATTGGATTTTGTCTAATTTAGGATTTAATAGACAAATTCAATCACTTATGGTTCATTCGGTTTGTTCAAACTGACTTTGGTTGATTTGTACTATAAAGGAATCATAAATTAAGGAACCAACATTACTTAACATTTAATTGAATGATTTGGCATTCAACCCTAAAGACAACTTTCTGAATATTTTAATTAAAGTGGAGTTAATGACCACCTTCGTGGCGTATCCATGTATATGTTATTATATTTGGTTTGTTGGAGTCTGTGTATTTTGCATGGATATTAATTTAGGCCTCCGCACATTAATATCTATTGTGACTACATATGTACCTGTGGTGATAAATGTGTGGCGATTATTTGATTAATTTATGTGGATAATAAGTGCATCCTCCGATGTCTTATTATTGCACATACCTTATTGTCAATGTTTGATCACTACAACAAGATATCACTTACAGTTAATATCATAGTCCTCCGACGTGCTATTAATGTTTTATCGGTATCTTCGAATGTCAAAATCTTCTTTTAAATATAATGGTGATCATTAAGGTTATTCTTTATTAAGTAATATTCTTACACAACACTTTGGGTGCTTTAATGCACATTATGAAAGAAAATATCATCATGTTTTGGCGAGAGAAATCTCATATGTTTGAGGATATTGAGTTTGGGGGAGAGATTTGGTTGCATTCCCCATAAGGATTTTAAGAATATAATGCGTCAAACTCAATATTCTCAATAACAACTTTGGTGATATTTTTATCTCAGTTGATGGTATTTGAATGGAAGTTGTATTATCATCTCATTCAGAGTAGAGGGTGTACAACTTCACTTAGCGTATATCACAATTCGGTGGGAGTAAAGATTTGTCTTAATGGAACTTGTGATACACGTTAAATTTTGATTGATTATGTATATAATCGGAAGTGGTACATATATCACATAGTGTGCAAGTATTTCAGGAATTCAGAATTGAATTTAAAGTAAGAGAATACTGAGGAGATATGCTCACTAATGGATGTCCAGAAAGCCGAGATCGCTTATGATGATGCCCTACATGATTTTTTATAAATCTTAATTTGTCTACGTCAGCACTAGACTAGCAAATTATAAGGCATCGATTTAGGAATTTGGTTAAAGGTCGCTATCACATTAATACTTCCGATAAGGTTATAGATTTTTCAGTTATTCGGTGATTTTGATCTAATCATGTTTAGTTTACAACTTAGAATAATCATTGTGAAAGATCATTGAATAAAAATTCTTTGTTGTGAACATGACGTACATAGTGAAAGAATAATGTAGAGCATTTGGCGATATCGACGCACTCCATTCAATACAAAAAATCCTCTTGAAAAGAAGCCATAAAGTTATGAAGAAAATAATTGATGAGGACGGAAGCTAATTTCATAATGACGAAGGTTGAGCAGTGTAGCAAGTTGAAAACCATTCATAATCGATTCACACAGTGCAAATGACCCCATTAAAGGTTGCTAAGAAACAATACCCAAACGCTGAGCAATTCATTTTCGATATGTGAGTATTTAACAAAAATGTGCCTAATGTAAAACAAAATGCATTTTTGAATATACCACCTTATTTTACAATTTATTGTAAGAAAAATTAGGTTGGAAACACTAAATTTATTAGGTTTCGCCACTTACTGTCAAACATCTAGAAAGAAATGTATTTTATTGATGAATATAAGAAATGATACATTGAGCTTATATAGAAACTAAGTAAGACTAATAATAGGAGTATAAATGAGACATTGCCAAAAATAAGAATAGCAATTAATAACGCCAATATTCATGTGATTTTATCCCTAACAGCCCCCCTCAATCTCAACTGGCGGAGTAATGATGAGAATGCACTTCACATATTTGAACAATGGTAACAACCGATAGATCTGGTCATGTCTCTGCATAAACAAAGGTTGAGGAAAATCATCTCAACAAAGGTGGAGGGAGAACATCTCACCTCGTAATCAAGATGGACGGAAAGCACGTCTCATCAATAATAAATGTCACAAGAGTAGATTAGTGACATGAATGGGGAAACAATGGTAGACAATGACAGTGACCAAACTTTTTTTTAATTACTCAAAAAGTAGATTTGAGCAATCAGATCGGTGTTGTTCTTTGATATGATTGAAAGTGCGACGAATCATGGGGATAGAGAAGCGAAGGCTATCAAAAAAAGAGCTATCAAAATCTACAGATCTGACGAGGCAAATAAGGTCTAACCCTCTAAATCAATACTTCACCCTCTAAAGTAATTTGAAATCAATTTTTAGAAAAGATGAATGGAAATGAATAGATCTGAACTTGGTAATGTGGCTTTCTGACATGGATAAAAAGAAGGGTTAATTACGGATAACCACCCGTATAATATGCTATATTCCACCAAACCACCCCTATATTGTAATAATACATTCCACCACCCTTATAAGTATAAAATTTCCAATCAACCACCCACGCACTGTACTGTCACCGTTACCGTTAAATATATTAATTTTTTAATATAATAATAGTATTTTTATTACAATACACCACCTCTATAATAAATATGTTTCCACTTCGCCACCTTTATAATCAATTTTGTTTCCATTTAACCACCTCTCCGTTAACCGCCGTTAACTGAGGTGGTTCTTTGGAAAAAATTTAATTATAAAGGTGGTCGAATGTAATATTACAATATAGAGGTGGTGGCATATAATATGGCATATTATGCGGGTGGTCATCTGTAATTAACCCTAAAGAGAATAACAACAATGTTTTCTCCCACTCCTAATTTGAAACAGATTTAAACGAGATGGAATGAAAACAATCGAAATAAAATATTAGTGGGGCGGTGGTGAGCTATAAAAGGCAGAAACCACCACCGCCAAAGCGGAAGTAAGAAATTCTCAGGATCTAATGTGGTCTGATACCATGTCAAACATCTAGAAAGAAATGTATTTTATTAATGAATATAAGAAATGATACATTGAGCTTATATAGAAACTAAGTAAGACTAATAATAGGAGTATAAATGAGATATTGGAGTATAAATAAGAATAGCGTTTAATTACGCCAATATTCATGTGATTTTATCCTTAACATTACTATATAGTTAAATCAGAGTGGCCAGAAAATACCAAACTGCACCAGAAAGTTTCTAATATAAATATGGATCTAACTTGGACCATCTAGACTTATCAGCATCTATAAAAATTTGATACAAAATATGTGGCCATTTGCTCGTCTCTGCTTGCACCAAATTTAATTTAATAGTAAAGATCGTTGGAAAAAGTTGTTTGTTGCAGCAGACGCATGCGCAAATTTGAGTATATGATAATAATCAATCGTTGCCAGAATTTGTCTCCTAGCCCGAGGTTTCGACACATTTTCTTAATCTTGATTTTGAGTATTACCCAACAAAACTGAAGAACTCAGATCTATCAAGAAAATGCAGAACATTGCTCTCCAGTCTCCACAAAAAATTCAAAAAAATGCTTACGCGTACTGAAGATGATAACAAGACAAAACATAGCAAAAGAAAAATGTGTTAACAAGCTAGAAGTGGCCCAACAAATAATAAAGAACTACACTTAATAAATTCACACAGTATAAAAAGATCGCAATGAAAATAGATGTGGCAAATCAGAGAGGAATTCAATGGCGAAAGTTGAGCAAATTATTTGCATGAATGGTGGGGATGGAGAAACTTGTTATGCTATTTACTCAAGTATTCAGGTACTTTTTTTCAAATTACAATTTTGAGTTTGTCGTTAATTGATATTTATGATCGTTTAGTCTGGATTCGAATTCAGTGGACCTTTTTAGAGTTGATAAAAATTTATATGAGCAAATTTAATCAGTTTTACATGCATACTTTGCACAATTTATTCTACGCTAAATTAACATTTTTGCACTATACTACTCAAAAGTCAATACGTTTAAATATCATCAACACTTGTAACATAATTAATTTCATATCAATTTTGCAAGAGAGGGGTGATCTCTTATGCAAAGCGCATAGTAGAAGCTACTCTTGCTGATGTCTACAAGGCCATTTCGTCAAAATGCATAGTTGCAGCTGACATGGGATGTGCTTCTGGACCTAACCCTTTGCTCGTTGTGCAACAAATCATGGACGTCGTAGACAGGACTAGCCATGAAATGAAGGAAGAAATATCTGATGTGAAAGTGTATCTTAATGATCTTCCTAGCAACGATTCAACAACATTTTCAAGTCATTGCCTGATTTATATCTCAAACTTGAAGAGAAAAGTAAGCACTGCTTTGTGGCTGCTACACCCGGATCCTTTTATGGCAGGCTCTTTCGTTCCAACTCCTTGCATTTTGTCCACTCATCTTATGCCCTTCAATGGACCTCTCAGGTATCTTGCAAAAATTCTTTTAAATTTACTCGTTAAACTAGTAAACAAATTTATAATTCCCCGTTTATGATCATTTTATCTATCTGAATGCAACCTAATGGTAACAAAGTAGTGAGTTATAATTAATAGGCTCCTCGATCGAGGGCTAATCAGTGACAATGGAGAGCCATTAAACAAGGGAAACATCTGTATTACTGAGACAAGCAGCTCTATTGTCAATAAATTGTATTACCAGTTCCAAAAGGATTTTCACCTTTTTCTAAAGACAAGGTCCGAAGAGCTGGTCCTTGGGGGTGGCATGGTTCTGACTCTTACCGGCAGTGTCAATGGTTATGAATTATGATACCTTAGAAATAATAGAAGTGATTGGATCGACACTATTCGACATGGCTAATGAGGTATTTGTAAGATATATATTAAAGAAGATGCGGAATATTTTTAGATTACTCACTCCGTTGTTCTTCAAATGTGTACTGATTAAATTCATGACTTGATGTAATAACTTGCGAACATAAGATCAATTTTTGAGTACTAAATATATGTGATTAATTGACTGTTTCTTGTTCAGGGTTCTATCAAAAAATTGAAACTAGAATGCTTCGACATGGCTTGGGATTCTCAAATGCCTAAAGAGGTGTCAAACCAAGAAACTTGTTTCAAAAATGATAGGGGAAAGTATATATGTAGCAAAGTACATGAGAGATGTCTCAGAGTCATTGCTAGCTCGAGCATTTGGAGGTGATGTCATGGAGGAATTGTTTGATAGGTTAGAAAAAAAGTATGGTGAGAGAATGGATGCCAAGGAATGCAAGTTCCACAACATTATTTTCTCGTTAAAGAAAATTAATTAAAAAGATGGAGTCCTCCTAAATCTAACATCTACATGTTCTCTTTTAGCGAAATGATGTGAAAAGAGTCTCAAAAGTCGAAAGAATAACAAATAATTAAGTAATAGGACAAATCTTTGCTGTTTTTCTTGTCTCCCATGTATTGTTTTCTTTCAGTTGCCCAGTATATATGTATGTTCGTGTTAATGGTCTTTGATGTCCTAATGTAATCTTATTTTTGAATACTATCTTTTGTCTTCCAAAATATCTTAAACACAAAAGGTGTGGAGGTTCAGCAACACACTAAACACTAACTTGTGTGCAGTCATTTCGTACTAGTGTACGGAAATTGATCATGTAGTTATTTTTAACCTATCAAAACGCCGTGTTTTGACGTTTTACTATTACCCAGTGTCATAATGCTTAAAGTTTTATCAAAATGACATCATTTACCAAATAATTATGCGAATGGATCAAATAAAAATAAATTTTTTCGTATAAATTATAAACAAATCGTAGCCATTCATCAGTTAGAATCCAACCGCTCAAATAATCGGATTAAATTTTATCTTTAAATAAATAACGATTAATTTTGTAATTTCGCACATCAAATATTTTTCAAAAGATTTTCATATATCAATCCCTTAAATCGTATGTTTTTTTAATTATTCGACCACACGATTTGTAGACAATCACGTTTTTGTGTCGTATTTTCTAGTAAATAATTGGTTCAACAATTCGTTGTGTATGGTTCAAAAATCAATGAAGCACGGTTCATGAAACATCATATTTAGATTTATGAACCATACAACATCGGACGAATTTAATTAGATTTATAGTTCAGAAACAATGAAGCATGATTCATGAACCATTCTTTAGAAATTTATGAACCATACATCATCTAACGAATTTGATTAGATTTATGTTCAGAAACCAATGAAGCATGATTTATGAACCATCATTTATAAATTTATGAACCATACATCGTCTAACGAATTTCATTAGATTTATGGTTCAGAAATTAATGAAGCATGTTTCATGAACCATCATTTGTAAATTTGTGAATCATACATCACCAGACGAACGTTCATATATAAATAATATATGGACCGTAATATGTTGACTCATATTGTCACATTGAATAATTATTTACTTCTTTTATATAGCAAGTGGTAAGAAATTAAAGAATGAAAATAGTTCGGAAGAATCGCGGTATATGTATATATGAATCATATTGTCACGTATTATGTGTCATATTTTGTGGAATCGTGACAAGGTTGTCAGTAATTAATGGGTTGTATCTGCAATATATCAGCAAAAATGTTATATGAAACGGAAACCATGTCGAATACAAGTTGCTTCAATTTATTTCCAATAAAGAATCGCGGACTCACCCGAATTCAATCCACCTGAAGATGGGTTCCGTTGGCACGTCGTCGCAACTTATTGCTCGATCATGCGTCTCGAATTTTAGTTACGGGAGGTTTTGGAAGCGAAGATTAAATCCCTGGATTCGTGCTCGCTCTAACCGCCTGAGGATTTTATTCTTCCTAAATGCCCTCGACAATATTTTTTATTATTTTAATCGCTAATCAAATATTCCACATTTAATTGTGACCTCATAATCTCATCCGTCCATAGTTTAAAGATCTGGCTCTGATTTATTTATAGTACTCAAGAGTGTCTGACGAGTTTGTTCAGAGCTCGTCCGAGTGTAATTGTCTTGTTTGGTGTACGAGATTGAGGCTTGTTCATCCATGTGTCAAGAACGATTGAGGTTGTATTGAAAGCTGGTTTTTCAGTAACTCTCAATGGATTTTTGAGCGCAGCGTTTGCTCAACGTAGAGTAAAGGCCTTTAAGTCATATAACCACGGTATATTGAAAGCTTACGCTTGTAAGTCTAGGTTTGATCGAATTAAGCTTGTGTAGTTTGTGTCATCTACAACAAAAGGTCACGATAGCTTTATAATTTGGAACGAGATTAGGAATGTCACTATATTTTTGTAATTTGGAACGATACAATCTCAACAATTGGTTTGATTAATGTGACGGTTGAGATTAAAGTTGATTATTAATTAAATTGGGCGGTTGGATTTGCTAAAAATATGGGCGATTGGATTTGCTAAAAAAATACGAGCGATTGGATTTGACATGTATTTTAAGTAAATCTTGTGTGTTAGATTATTAATAATCAACGATCGAGATTATATCTCACCATCTTACAAACTTATATGTCCTTTTTGAAATTCTCCATATCAAAAATCTGGATAATGTTATCTTTGTAAAAATTAAGGACGATATTGTAAATATAGTTTGACATTCTTTATGCTTTGAAGAATGGAATAAAGCTCACAGTGTAACCTGTATCAATATATAAAATTAGGCATGAGTCCAGGTTTATATGATTGTAAAACTTCGGCTGAAATAATTGTAGAAATGGTCCGATTCACGCAACAACAAATTATTCAAACTTGTTACAATTTCTAACTTTTTAGGATTTAGGATTTATTTCAAACAAGCAAAAATCATGGGATTTGATAAATTCATGTGATAAATTAGATTAACTTAAGTGTGAGTTATCTTTTTGTCCTTTAAATTGTTATAAATAATAAATATTTTGAATAATTTTGATCGTCAAATTTAATATGAATGGTTAAGGTTAGTTTATAGATAAATTTTACTTTGTATCTTTGTCCAATGATTAAATGCGTCTTAAAATTACATTATCTGCAACTTTAATGTCAACAAACTTGTTAGTTTTGACTCAATTTTAAACTATTTTTAATCGAGTTAAGCAACAGATTTTATGTTGATTTTTTTTAAATCAATCGAATTCACAAAATCTAAACAACTATAATCTAAAGCGTCACAATTAAAATATTTGTTGGTTATAATATTATTTCCAAAATATTCGGGGAGGAGGTCAGTCTTCCTCTGCCCGTAGTAGCTTAATCTTCCCTTTAGTATTGTCTTTCCCTTTCCCTTTCAATAATGGAGGCTTGCCTCCTACTTTCCCTAGCTTTCGATGCTAGCTTTCCTCTAGCCTTGTGCTAGCTTTCCTGTCAAGCCTTAGTGCTTGTCGTGCGGTGGTGGGTCGGGGCGAGGTCTACCGTGGTTTCGGGCGCTTGACCGCTGTTTGGTCGGTTGATGCCATTGCGAAGAATACAAGGCTTGGTCTTCAATCCAAGCCTTTGTGCGGTCACCGGCCAGGTGGGGGCGGAGCGTTGGACGGAGTCACGGGGATGTGCGCCGGATGGGCTTGTGCGGGGACGTTTGACGGGAGGTTGGCTGGGATCTGGTGTCGCCGGATCAACGGAGCGGGAGCTCGGCGGCTCGGCAGCTGGGGCTTGACGGACGGATCAACGGTGCGGCGGCTTGGCGGCTGGGATCTGGAGTCGCGGTGGGTGGCGAGCGGCGCGACATGAGGATGGTTGGCGAGTGGCGCGACTTCGGGCGCTAGGGTTTCCTGCGTTTGGGCTTTGGTGCGGATGGGCCTGCTGGGCTGGGCCTTGTAGCTTGTGTCCCCTGCTTGGACCTTGTGGCTTGTGTCCCCTGCTTGGACCTTGTTGCTTGTGTCCCCTGCCTGGGTCTTGTTGCTTGTGTCCCCTGCCTGGGTCTTGTTGCTTGAGTCCCCTGCCTTGTGTTTTTCCTGATTTCTGGGTCTTGATGACCTCTCGGCTTATAACGTCCTGGCTGCTGTGGAGTGTCTTCTCGAGTCCGGTGGTGATTGGACTTTGGTGAGTGCGTTGGGATGACGCCGATCTTGGTCTGCTCTTCAACTGTTTTTAATGAGACTTTCTCGACATAGAATTGTCTTAGGATTTGTCCCTTCGGTTATGCTTCATTTGCATGAATTGTAATATCTTTTTCTAATGAAACACCTCACCTTGAATCAAAAAAAACAACAACAAATCTTGCAGTATGCAATGTGTAAATGGGAAATTTACTAGATTCTTCTAATTTAAAGGATATTTGGGTCTCAAATCAGTGGATAAAGTTTCTGTCATTAATTTTAGAAAGATGTTGGGCGCACCGGAAGTCGGTGTATAACGAACTTCTGAATCATACAACATGACAAAAACAGGGTAATAAAAGGATGTATGAGTGATAAGTGGCGGGGGCATTTTGATAATTATTGTGAAATTGTCAAAATGCCCCGGACAAGATGGGCTTGTATGAGGGCATTTTGATTATTTCATTGCTCGGTAAACACCTAATTTTTCTTAATTTTATTATATCGATCGAGAAATAGTCGTGTAATTATACCGGAATGTGTAACTACATCTATGATATGATTTCAAGCCCAAAAAAAATGTGTGATCGAGATTATGAATCCAACAAAAAAAATGGATGCATATACTTTCAACCCTTGAATGTCAAATTACTTTCAACATTAAGCGGCAGAGATTAAAAGTGACAGAGATCAAAAGTGGCAAAAGTGACAAAAGGTTGCAGAGATCAAAAGGGCAAAAGTGGAAAAAAGTTGCAGAGATCAAAAGAGGCAAAAGTAGCAAAACATGGCAAAAAATGGCAAATCAAACGTGGCAGAGATCAAAAGTGGTGAGGCACTCGATCTATATACTTAGCATGCGCATCAGTATCTTACTATTTTAACTCAATTCCTTTAATTAGGAATGCACAAAAATGACCCAGACCGGGAATCCGAATCGGACCGGACCGGATTTTTTCGAGTCGGGCCAAGACCAGACCGGAATTTCACGGATCGGGTCGGTCCTCGGGTCACCCGTTGAATAAAACTCGGGTCATCGGATCAACCCGGACCAGGTCAATCCAGGTCGGGTCGGTCCGGGTCGACCCGGATTTGCATCCCTACCTTCAATTTGAGGGACAAATTAGTGATATGTATCTAGGATTGATACAAACATTCCAATTTCCATTATAGTAACAGGCGTAAGTTTTAGAAGAGCGATCAAGTATATTCACACTTTTAATTTATATTCGTAAAGTCACATTTCAATATTTTATCTCATCCACTATTTTATCAATTTGGTGTCACGTGACAACCACTAACCCATTTGCTTTTAGTGTTATCCATCAACCGAAAAGGTAGACATGTGTCACTCAATCTATGAACTCGTGTATGAGATGGACGGTTAAAATGTACACTTACGAATATAATTTAACGATAAGGATGTAGCTGAGCGCTCCTCGTAAGTCTTATCTTGTTTTCAGAGGACACGTAATTGAAGGTATTGTTGAAAGATTGGTTCAATTTGATGTGAAAAAATAAATGTTGATGTAATTTTGTGACAGTTAAATTAAATTATTTACTAACACAAAATACATAGTTTTTTACTATGAGAGCAGCAAAATTAGGTTTATCAAGCGGAAGAGGATTCGGTACAGCGTACAGTGGATTCCGACCAATTTTAATCAAAGTTTTATTCCAATGTTAAACCGTATATAATTTTTAATTAGTAAATAACAAAAAAATTCCTAAAAAATAGATAATTAATATTTTTATATTCTAAAATCCTATCTAAACCACTAAACCCTTTACACATGTCAAAAACTTGCTAAAAATATTGAATAGATTAAATTTATATTGGCAGAACTGGATCTCATTCATCATCAAGCGTCCGATCGTTCCATCCACAATGGATGTGGGTGGTTACAAGAGAAAGGAACGACGGTTTGGAGATATGGCTTTTCTCCATAAAAGAATAAGTTCTCCTCTTCAATCGATCAAGAGTTTGATTTGCGTGTGTGCAGTGATAGCTAACACAGTTTTTATTTCGTCTTCTTAAATAAAGATCAACTTGTTGTATTCTGAAATTGATAGTCAATCTACATCTCAGTACCGAAAAGTACAATTTAATTTTAAGAAGTATGTCAAACAAGCCTATACCAAATACTCGATTTTTGTATTCTTTCTTGTATATTGTAAATTTGTCATGGTTGTGCGTCATTAAATAATTACTTGATTCTGTGACTGTTGCATGTTGTGCCCTCCACCTTTGACATATTTGTACCAGTTTTATCTGGTTGTGAATAAAATTTAATTTAAAGGGTCAAATTGTGCTTGTTTTTTTTGATGGGTGGGTTTACAATTGAGTACAAGACATTACATATTCATCTAGTACAACTAATACTTTGAACGCACAAGTCATCTAGGCACTACCACCAATGAACTTCAATCATCCATTAATATCCAAGCAATGAGCATCCATAGAGCATCAAATCAATAGCTTCCACGCACGGGCGGGAAGAATAAACAGCCTCCACGCGCGCAGACGAGAGGAATGAAGCCCCAAAAAATCTGAGGAAAAGTGGTGAGGCCAGGGTTCGAATTCTGGACCTGAAGTTCCTTTATCAGGTTCCTCAACCAAAAGAGCATCAAATTGTGCTTGTTTATTTTGTTAACTGCAGTGTGCATATTCAAGTTGTGTGTATTAACTGCATCTTCTGTTATTATTAGAATTGAATTATTTGCATAATCTTGTCATATTTTCAACATGTACTCGACCACACTTGTCGCTTAAAGAGCACTAATATCATGAATCGCATTTAGTTTTACTATAAGTTTAGTGGAGTTGAGTTTAAGAAAAATGTTAAGTGTTTGTGGAACAGATGGGCTTAAAATCAGTCGTTGATTTTGACACTCCAACAGTTATGATTAAAGTTAATTTTTATTAAATGGACGAATAAATTTGCAAAAAACCCTAACATTTGAGATTGGTGGTTTTATTTGGGATCAATTTCATCCATTAAATTATTAGAGTATCGAGATCGTATCTCACTGTTTTACAAATATTTAGATATCCTTGAACTTTACTGTAAGTTTGTGGCCATAATTTAGCAAATCAAGATAGTAAAATTAAATCATGTATAAATCGACTTTATTTGATATATAATACTCGCATCGAATTTGCATTGTCTATTTAAAATATCAATCCCAAGGCACTTATGCACCAAGAAATTAATAATTAGTGCACTCCGTTAAAAAAAAGTAGGTTGGAAATACTAAATTTATTATGTGTAGGTAGTGAATAAAGATCAAGAAGGACATGCATTTATACGTAGGACAGTAGGACAACATCTTAACCATTGATTTATAGTAATCTAACGGTTGAATTGATAGCCGTCATTCTCAACTGTCCGTGTATTTTGCATATTCAACTACCTATTTAAATTAAAAACCAGTTTAATCACAACCGTCGGATCAATCAAAATCAACATTGAAATTGTGTTTTTTCGTCTTACAAAAGTTACTTATCCCTCCGGATCCTACTCTGTAGGTAGTTACTATAATAGTTACATTAGAGGGTCCAGGATTACCAAACTGCACCATATAGCTCTGATATAAAGACATCAACTTGTATAAATTTTAATAGACAATGTGTGGCCATTTGCTCGTCTCTCCTTGCAAGAGAGTAATGTTTAACACAGTTTTAATTAGAATGTTACACTCGATTATGAATTTATTATTTTAATTCATGAAGTCAATCAGATAAAAATTAGGCAATATAATTTAATAGTGAAAAACGGGATTCAGATCCAGTGCTGCAACAGCAATTTACAGCCACCCAAAACTATGTAGTTTTGCTAAAGGGTTCATCCAAAACTACATAGGGTTATAGTAAATAACTTTAAAGTGACGCCGTTTTGATCCTCGCAGCAAATAGCAGCACTGCACCGGATCCAAATCCCGAAAAACGTTACAAAACGTTGTTCGTTGCAGCAGACACAAATCCGCAAATTTGAGTATTTGATAATAATCAATCGTTGTCAAATTTTACCTCCTAATTCTCGATTCGAATTATTACCCAACGAAACTGACGAACTCAGCATATACCAAGAGAAAGCATATCATATACTCTCCAGTCTCTAGAAAAATAGAAACAAAAATGAATAAATGCATACAAGTACTGAAAATGATACAAGACACCACATAACTTAAGGAAATTTTATATATTTTTATTTAACAAGTTGGAAATGGTCCAACAAATAATAAAGAAAGACACAACAAATTGACATAGTATAAAAGGAGGCACCATGAAATCAGGTTTGACAAGCAAGAGGAATTCAATGGCCAAAGTTGAGCAAATTATTTGCATGACTGGTGGGGATGGAGAAGTTTGTTATGCTAGCAACTCAAATATTCCGGTAATTTCTACGCAATAGCAAATTTTAATCGATTTTATGTGCGTACTTTGCATGATTTAATTCTACAACAAAATAATTGTTTTGCACTTTACTACTCACTACTCACCAGCAATCATCAAGACTTGTAACATAATTCCATACCATTTTTTGTAGAGAGAGGTGATGTCTTATGCAAAGAACAGAGTAGAAGATACTCTAGCCGATGTCTACAAGGCCATTTCGCCAAAATGTATAGTTGCGGCTGACTTGGGATGTGCTTCGGGGGCTAATCCTCTTCTCGTTGTCCAACGAATTATGGATGTCATAAGCAAGACTAACAATAAAATGAATCAAGAAATGCCCGATGTGCAAGTGTATCTTAATGATCTTCCTAGCAACGATTTCAACAATATTTTTAAGTCATTGCCTGATTTTTATTTCAAACTTGAGGAGAAAAGTAAGCACTGCTTTGTGGCTGCCATATCCGGATCTTTTTACGGAAGGCTCTTTCCATCCAACTCCTTGCATTTTGTTCACTCCTCTTATGCCCTTCATTGGATCTCTCAGGTACCCTGCCAACATTTTGTTTACTCATCAAACTAGTTAGGCAACAGTGTCTAACAAACGATATTTCTATGATCATTTTATCTATCTAAGCGCATACTTATGGGAAAGAATTTAGTGTGTTTTTACTTTAAATGATCATACTAATATATAAGAAGTATAAACAGGCACCTCGAGGGCTAGTCAGCGAAAATGGAGAGCCATTAAATAAGGGGAATATTTGTATCGTTAAGACGAGCTGTCTTAATGTGCACAAATTGTATTTAGACCAATTTGAAAAGGATTTTCGCTTGTTCCTCGAGTCAAGATCCGAAGAGGTGGTCTTTGGAGGTGGTATGGTGTTGACCCTTATCGGTAGTGTTCATGCTTATGATCCATTTGAAATAATAGAGGTCATTGGATTGGAACTATTCGACATGGCTAATGAGGTATTTTCAAAAGAATTTAAAGAGAGACATAATATTGTTAGTCTAGACCCATTGTTGTGCCACAATTTTGTATGTAATAAATTCATGCCTAAACACAATACCTTGCAAACATAATTAGCTCAATTTTTGAGTACCAACTGTATGTGATTAATCAATTGTTTCTTGTTTAGGGTCTTATAAAAGAATCGAAACTAAATGCATTTAACATGCCAATGTACACGCCAAGTGCTGAAGAAATTCAAAAGGTCATTTGCGACGAGGGATCTTTCAGCATAACTGGACTAGAATGCTTTGATATAGCTTGGGATGCTCAAATGCCTAAAGAGATATCAAACCAAGAAACCTCTGTCACAATTTGTAGAGGAAAGTATGTAGCAAAGTACATGAGAGCAGTCACTGAGCCATTGCTAGCTCTAGCATTTGGAGATGACGTCATGGATGAACTATTTAAGAGGTTAGAAAATAAGTATGCTGAGAGGATGCATGCCAAGGAATGCAAGTTTCACAACATTATTCTCTCGTTGAAGAAATCTAAGGAGACAGTGTCCTCCTAGATTCAACACCGCGTAGTGCGAAATGACGTGAAAGAGTCTTAAAACTTAAAGAAGAACGAATAATATAAGAAACAGTGCATGTATTATTTTGTTTCAACTCGTTGCCCGATATGTATGTTTGTGTTAATTTTCTTGATGTCCTAATGTAATCTTACTTTGAATAAAAGCCCCTTTTTCTTCTAGAAATATTTGGAAGGACGTGAAGTTTGTAGGTTCAGCAACCTATTAACATATACTTGTGCAGTCGTTACACTCTAGTATACCATGGAATACATGTATTTGTTAATACTTAACATTGAATTGGAAAACAAGGGTTGGAGCTGAAAGAACACAAGGAAGTTAATTTTTTATTGGTCATGGAGTGGACAAATTTCATATTGATGTCTTGATGCATATGAAGGTTTGAAACAGTGACATCTGAAACTATTAGAAACGTATGGAAGAGATTTAAAATATGATATCACATGTTTTGGGCTGTGAATTCAAACTCTCTTAAATCTGAGTATAAGCAAAACGAATTAATTTTATAAATTCTAAAACTTTTAAAAAACTTATGAAAAGTCAGTAAAACTCCACCAAGAAAATTAATGGTTATCAAATTGAACTACTTATTCATGATTTGTTGATATCCATTTCAAATTTAATAAAAACATTGAGTAAATAAATTATTATTTGTGATTATGTTTTAAATTAGAACCTACCGGCAGATGTTTTATATCAAATAACTTAAAATGTTTTAAATTCAAACATTGATTTTAATTTTTTTTAACTTGTGGATTTTATGCTAAAGTGATTCATTTGGTGAAGCAAAATGAACGACAATATAGTGGTCAGCCATTCGAACTCTTATATAAGATTTTAAGAAGTCAAATATCCCTGAACGGGATTGAGTTCTAGGAGGACATCAAATTTCTGTGAAACATTGAGACTTGATCTCAACCGTTGATTAAGATTAATCTAGCGGTTGAGATTAAATTACTTTTAATTAAATTTATAATGAATTCACAAAAAACACGGGGCGGTTGGTGAATGACGGTTATTAATATTAACTGTTGGATTGATAGAAATCAACGGTTGAGATGATGTCGTTCTGTCTAACATAGATTTATTGGTCCTCCTTAAATCTTTTCCTACCTGAACATTCTATAAACACTTATTTGATTATTAAATGACTTATTCATGTATCTAACTTTCAAAGTTTAAGCAAAAGCCAAAGGCCGCATTTTCAATACAAGAGTAAGTATCATCTTTCACATTTTTAATTGTGTAATTTGGTGGGCAAGTTTGATATTTATCAACCACCCTAACTTTGTTAGGTTAGTTAGATTTCAAAAATGGACCTAAACCACTTCTTTGAGAAATTAAAACCCTACAAAATAAAGTTTTATTTGGTGTATTTTAATAAGTTAATTACAATTTGGTGGGTATTATTAATGTTATGCTTGGGAAAAGTTGGAGGACTACCAAATTTATGTAAGACCGTAGGACGTGATTTCATCCTTTGATTTATAATAATTCAACAGATGAGATTTAAAGTAAAAAAACTCTACTTCTAACCGCCAAGTGTTTTTTGCAAATCCAACCGCCAAAGTTATTAAAAACTAACTTTAATCCCAACCGTCAGATTATCAAAATCAACGATTAAGATTAAGTCCTTCAATCTCACAAAAATTTAACGCCTCTCTTGAACTTAACTTCGTATGTTTATCTACAAAAAATATAAACGAGGGGAAAATATCTGGCTCCATTTTGGTTTTCTTTCTAGGCAAAAAAATCAACTCCAAATAATACAAACTTGTTCCAAACTAAACGAAGATAGACAGTTGTTCTTTCTGATTAAACTTGCAAATCACAACAAAAAAACGAATATTGAAGCAAACTAATGAGCCCTGGAGGATGAACCAGGAAGATCAATCCACTCGATTTGCAGTTCCACTTCTCCGGATACCACATTTTTCAGCTTCAGTGTCATATCCTGAACTAACTTCCCTGATTTCCACTTAACACAACTTTCTCTAGATAGACAGTTGAGTTCGTTGGGTTGCACTCTAGCAACTACAGTGTCATCTTCAGATGGGCCATTCAGGCCTTCCCTTTTCAAACAATCGAGATATGAATGTATATCAATGTTGGCTTGTCCTATTTTGTCATGTTTGGTGAATGTGTCTTCATCAAAAACTTCCTACATGCCAAAACAATTTAATTCTTTAGCATCTAGTCCCGATAACAATTCATCTAATTCGATAACAAATACATGCTCATAAATACCCAGTACTCCAGTAGACAGACACAACTTTTATCTCTGCGTGACTTGTTAATAAGTTGACTTTGGAAAATCTTATGGTCATTTTCTTCAACAGAATAACTAATTACTAATTATACATGCGCTCACACCTACACAGTAGATAGTAAATACTATTTGGAACATTATTTACGCATATCCATACATGTAAAGTTCAAAGCATGAAGAATGACGGCCAAAAAGCCATCATTAATATATCTGTGAATGCATATACATCTGGATTGCAGAACATGCACAATACTAGGCTCTCAGAAAGAAAGTTTTACTATAAAATCATTAGGTGAAGGCCTCCTGTATACAACTACAAACATCAATAATATACTTAAAAAGGATACGTTGGTAAAGTCGATACTAAGCTTTAGGAATTGTTTCTGATTCCGAACTAAAAGAAAAAGAACAAGGAAGGAAATACCAGCTTGATGGGAGCATGAACACTGGAGATGCAGAGAGTCAACTCATCATTCCACTCAGGATTGCAATCCGACCTCACAGCCCTTGTCTTCAATTTCTGCAAAAAATCGTAACAATCAAGGAAAACCCTTTATGAGATCCAAGCAATAAACATCAAATCAGACAAAGACCCATCACATTTCAAATCATGAATCTGAAGGAAAGACAAACCGTGTCTCCCATGGTGACAGTGACATATGGATCGCTGGTTCGGCTGTCTCGGGCAACCAGATTGATTCCTCTGTACACCCTGACCCTGATCAGACCCACATAACTCTCCATTACTTTGGCTTGTCGATGTTATGTTTTCGCGCGTGGCGTCTTGATTCGGAATGGATGCTTTAATCCGGATCTAACCGTAAGTTCTAATCCGACTGAAAGTATACAGATCAGTTCAAGACATTTTTTGGATAGAATATGCCTTATGCATCGGCCATCCAATAAAGACACATTTGTTTTTTTACCTTAAATGTATGGACGATACCATAAGGTATTTTCGAAAGAGATTAATCATCATTATAATAAATCATTTTCTACCAAACCTTATATATATTTTAATAGTACATTCAATCATCTTTTATAATTAATAATATAAACAAAAAACTACATTAGTTAACGGAGATGTGGTTATATAGTATCTGGAGTGATTCTAAAGTTGACGAAGTGGATACCAATATTTTATATAGGTGGTATATTGTAATAAAAATACTATTATTATATTAAAAAATTATGTGTTTAACACAATATTTGACGAAACAGTGATAAGTGATTGTTTGGGAACGACAAACGTTATGCAGATGGTCGAAGTAATATCACAATATACATGTGGTTTTGTGGAAAATGACTAATTATATAGGTGGTTATATGAAATGGAAATGTATCATGTGGATCCTCTCAATTTGGTGGACTCGTGGATCCCCTCTTGCACCCGTTGATTGCATTTTTTGGACGCACCAGATTGTGCCAACGCACATGTGCACATGACAAATGCACATATGTGGCGCAATCTGGTGCGTCCAAAAAATGCAATCAACGGATGCAAGAGGGGATCCACGAGTCCACCAAATTGAATGGATCCATAGGATACAACCTCTATATGATATTAACCCTTTTCGAAAATAGGAACGACATATTTATAATTAAACACGCCCATAAAAAACAAACCGTATTTATAATTAAATATATAAATATAGAGTAAGGATCCAGGGAAACATGTAACTTTTGTAAGACAGAAGGGTACGATCTCGACCGTTGATTTTGATTGATCTGACGGTTGAGATTGAGTTGGTTTTTAATTTAAATAGGTAGTTTAATATGCAACATACACGGGCGGTTGAGAATGACGGTTATCAATCTTAACTGTTAGATTATTAGAAATCAACGACTGAAATGATGTCCTACTAACCTACATATAAATGCATGTCCTCCTTGATCTCTTTCCTATAAATATATATTTAAACAAGTTAATATATATGTACCAACTCATTTTTAGGAAAGTTCAAATCTAATAATATACTTTACCTATTCATTTAATCATATACATTAATTATTGTAAACATTTGTTGATTAGTTACTTATTTCTCAAATTCGTCTAGATTCTTTAATTTTAACATTAAATTTCAAAAACAATTGTTAAGGAAAAGAAAATAAGTGTATATTTGATATTGTTTAGATTATATATTTCATCACATTACATATATTTATTCCCTCAAAGTGACTTCAAAACCTATTTTATTATTTTTAATAAATTTTTTTTGTTGTTATTATCATAAAAAGGTTTAAAACCAAACCTCACCACCCCGCACCAAAAATGCGATTCACTAAATTTGTGGCACAAAATCGATCCGGTTGATGGATTTATACATAAACAAACCAAGCATTTGTACATTTACTACTACTCTTGTTGAATTTTCCATCCAACTTATTCTAATTTTTATAGTCAAACTGAATCATAATTTTACACATTTGATCTATATGGGAAAATATCTAAGAGGATGCTTTTATTTTTGTGAGACAAATCCTATCAGTTTATTAATAACAATTCAACGGGTGAGATTTAAACTCAAACTAATCATCAAATCCAACCGACATGTGTTTTTTGCAAATCCAACCACACTATTTAATTAAAAATCAATTTAATATATACCGTTAGATTAATCAAATCAACGGTTAAGATTTATGATGTGTTCACTTCGCCGGAATGGAATGCATTTCGTGGGAATGGAATGATGAATTTGGACATAGTTTCATTTTAGATTCATCCTTCCATTCCATTCCAAGTGATTCCATTCCGACGAAGTGAACACACCATTAGTTCTTCAGTCTAACAAAAACATAATGTCCCTCTCAATCTTTACCCAGTTACATATTGTGTAAAAGATTTAATTATTTTAAACCATCTATAAAATATAAATTTTCTCTAAAAAGACCCATACTATAAATTTTCTCTGAAACCACCCTTCTAATTTATCTTTTTTGCTTGCAACCACCAAACGGTAACGCAATGAATTTTTCCATGCTTTAATCGGTGGTTCGAGGAAAATAAGAGATTTTATGGATGATTTTGTAAAAAGGGTGAAGAGTGAGAGATATTTACATTTAAAATACTAAGAAACAATAGGCAAAAAAATATGTTTACATTATAGTTATTATAAACAACATTATAATTATAGCTAAGAACGAATCAAGTAAAACAAGTATATAAGATAAAAAAGATGTTCATTCATATAACTTATTCAAACCAATTACAAATGAGTACATGAAAAAAAATAAAAAGCAATAGACAAACGAATATCTAGTTGTACTCATTTCGTAGTAGAAATCCATCCGCTAAAGCCTTCTGTGACACAAAAGATAATTTCTGTCTCAAAATAGAGAAAGCTGCAGGAAATTCCATACCTTTGGCCTCTGCCCATCTCGCCGCTACCATCTTGATCAGCTGATCCGCTCGCGCTCCAAAACCTCCTAAAGACTCCATAATGAATGGTAGAAAAATAAGCCCATTCGCCGAACAACTAGCTTCATACCTTGCAATCTTTCTGTCTTCTGCTCTCCTGGCTGCCTCCCCTGACCCTATCCCTGCACCTCCCACGAAAGGAGATACAATAGATACGTCTACACAAAGATCCCTACCATCATCCCACGCCGGTACAAAAATATCTGCTGGCTTTTCTCCCCCATCGAGAAGGCCTGGTACCTCTAGTCTAGGCCCCATATTAGCCTCCCTGAAAAAGGTGTATAAAGCATCTCTCACCGCATTATGTCTTCTAATCCTCCTTCCACCACCAGGACAATGAGAATCATGATCGCCGGCTGTGTCAGATGTATGCAACCCTGAGCATGCCATACAAGGTCGAGAATTCGCAAACACATCGTGCCCGGTACGGTATTTGAGAGCCAAACGATACGCCGCCGGGTTCATACGAAGCCCAGAAAAAGGCGCAGGTATCGCCGTTGTCCAAATACCACTCCCTAAAGCCGAAACTGCATCCACTAGGATATTCATTCGGGCTCCTCCCCGAACTTTGATCTCTTCCCTGATGACTTCTGCAGCCAAACCGGTGAGCCACTGTTGTGGCTTAGCCTTCGCTCTCAGCTCCTCTAATCTGATAGGAGAAAACGGACGAAATCTCAAATTCCACTCATCAAGTAAGACACTACACCTTGATGAAGAGAATGAATCCTTCGTAAGCATCTCCCATAAAGTCCCCGCCTGCACTAGAGATGCCACAGCTGCCGAGAGAGCACATCATTTCCCATAGGAATCCCTAACCCACCAAGTTTTAAGGGCAACCCTACTAATCTCCTTTGCTCCGTCGTAAAACCTGTGTTCCAAATATGAACCAGACTCTTATGCACTGCAACATCAAAAGAACGAATCGAATTTCCAATCCAACTAGGCTGTGAACTCCTCAAATTATACATCATCTTCGGCATGCCAACGCAAGCACGAAGAAGTAGTAACTCCAACTGCGGATTATCCAATTTAGACACTTCATCTAAGATGGCTTGAATAACGCGGACTCTCTGCCCCACCACCTCATCAGCTCCTCTCCCATTAGCTGAAATAGGATTACCCAATACCGATAAAGTGGAGAACCCGAAACCACCAACCGTCTAGCAACTCCGGACACTGGTCAATACCAACATCAGGCCACCACCATACGCATTTGCTATGGTTTACAACTAAGCCAAGTTGTGGCCCAGATTCCAAGATAACTTGAAATGCTGTCACTAAATCCTCCCGACGACCCATTAAAATACCATCATCCAGATACCAGGCGTTAAGCAACAACCGAGGACACAACTCTCCAACCCGACGAATCAATGGCTGTAAAGCGATGGCAAAAAGTAAAGGTCCCAAGGATCGCCTTTTTGCACCCCACGACAACTATAAAGGACTGAATCACCAACGTAGAGCAACGCATGACATCCATAACAATACTCAACCCAAGCGCTCAGTGATGGAAAGTGTCGCCGCACTCCTTCCAAGAAAGCTTCTCTGCTGACTAGATTGAAGGCATTTGTGAGATCCACCTTCAGAACTGCCAAACCCTCATCATTCGAATGTTTCGCAACCAAGTGGTTCAACGAATGTGTAATAGCCTCTGCCGCCCCTTTCACACCCACACCTAACTGAAATGGCAACAGATGAGTCCTGGCTGAAGTGCTGACAACCCTTAAAGCCACTCTCGACGTAAGACGCCGCCAAACCTCTCCTACTGCAACTGGTCTAACTCCTCCTCCTGGTTTAGCAAGAGGAATAATCGGAGCACTCATAAGAAAGGAAGCCAAACTAAGTGGTGCCCTCCCATTGAGCAAAAGTGTGACGTGTGCAGTAAAGGCCCTATGTACCTGATCCTCTTCCACTCGACCTGCAACTCCCTGAACCATATCTAATAACAATTGTGGTTTTAACCCGTCTCTCCCTCCAGAAGAACCCCTCGGAAAAGATTGAAGAGCCCGCCACACATCTTCCCAAGAAGGTGTAACCGAAGTAGAAGTGTGTTCAGTAGAAATCGCTAAAGGGGAGCATATGGATGTTTACGCGCGAGCTCGTCTGTCACCTCTTGAGATCGCGACAATATCCCTCCACTTACCAAAGCTTTAGCTGCGTCCCCAAGACGACCAAGCGTCGCCAGCTTTTCGCACCTCTTGACGTTGATTTTTCTCTGATCTTCCTCCGAAAAAACTGTAGCCCGTCTCTCAGAAGTCCCCTTACCTACAGCCTCCAGCCATAGACGACGCTGACCATCCCCTCCTCCTTCCCAAACTGCTAACCTCTGTGACACCAACTCTGCCAATGAGATGTCACCCCTTTCTTCTTTGTCCACTGATCTAAGAACTGATACCACGAAAATCTGCATAATTCCCCACCTGTTAAGATCATTGGAACCTCATTTACCGCTTTAACTGTCTCTGCGTAACACTTAGCAATGCCTCTCCTACAAGATTTTGGAATAAAATTCATGGTGGGGATCGCTGCGCATCTCAACTTCCTGAAAATATCTGAATCTTCATCAAACGGCTTAAAAACATCTGATACTACCACTATGTCCGTTTGATCTTGTTGTCCAATCTCCATCTCCATCCCCATCTCCATCAATCTTGCCTCCTCCGACCCTGCCGGCATGCAAATCGGCAAATTCCCCGAGCCAACGAATGAGGCCCCACAATCGGGGTTGCGACATCTATATCCAACTCTGTACGTCTTGCTGCAACGACCGCAAAGCCATCTCCCATGCTCGCGAAGGTGTTGAACCAACTCCGACAGTCCTTGTCCAGATAAGCACTCACTTCGCGACCTTCTCAAATGACAAGAAACATGATCCCGTAAAGCATTGCTGTCCCTCAAATTCACGCCAAATCTAGGGCAAAACGAGAAAGGACATTTCAATCCATTTCCTAAAATACCCAACACGTCGTTCACACGTGCACTATCCTGTGACTCCATCCAATACGACAACTATGTCATCTCGAGACCACAAATCTATTCAAAAAATCATGATCAGATCTGGATCTGAATTGAAATTCCAATCTGAATCCAAAATTCAAAATTCCACGCTTCTGCTAGGGGCGTGCACGATTCACCATGTGTTGAATTCCCGATTCACCATGCGCGATTCACCATGCGACTGAATGCTGAATCAATTAATTTGAATCATTCAGTTCAAACATTTGAACGGTTTAGATTTAGTGGTAAATGTAAAAATAGAAACAATTTAATCATTAAAAATAAATAAAAAAATATTTAAAAGGGTAATTAGTCAGAAATTCAAAAGAGATAACAGAGCGGTTCCTTAAATCAAGGAAAAACAATTTAATTTTCAAAAATAGACTCGAATCCACAACACATAAAGAGAGAAACTTTAGTTCCATATCTAAGATGAAGAGAACCATCGTTAATTTTTGACGCAGCGCCACTTCGTTTCAATGGAAGCACAATTGTACTTTGATAAAGTAATCCCACAAATAGAATGCAGTGCTGAAACTGACTAAAATGTTCTAAGATTCAACAGATTTGAGGATTCCAGCAAAGTTGTACCAGAGAAGTTCAAGGAGAAGTATGGTGAGTTTTTTCAGCCAACGTTTGATAATGTAGCATTCCGGTTTTCGAACCAAACAGTGTCAAAATCTGAACCAAAGTATGCAAATGTTATTTGAACCATTCGCAAATGTTACTTGTATGGCTACAACATATTGAATCATCTAAATTTAATTGAGCAAAAGTATGTGTCAAATAGTTGAAAAATTGCATGAATCACTAAAAGGTGTGTTACGCTTCATGAACGAAACACTGTTATATCATTAACCAAACATTATTATACCTTGAATCAATATACAGACTCAATAGTAAACGTGTTTAGGTTCACAAACCAAGCGTATGTGAATACTGAACCAACCACTAAGAGCATCCCCAACGGTGATATGTATAATTGTTATGTAAAATATACTATTATAATACTTATGTAAAATTTAGATGATAAAAAAGAGATGACACTCCAATGGGGTTATGTATAATTTTTATGTAAAAATTAAACATATAAATTTTAATTGCTATGATTTTAAAACCTCTCTTGATCCATATACTCTTCCATTCACCCTTGTGGTAAATCTCAATAAAAATGCAGGGACATGGTTGGAGTCAAAAACAATATCAATATAGTATCGGGGATGTAAAGCCGTAAAGGCCACCAATCTGTATCAAAAATTCACCAATTACAGCCAAACCCTATATGTTAAAATCCTATCTTTAACTCAAAATATGCACATAATCAAAATTAGAAGGAAAAATATCAATCCACCAAATCTGAATTCATGGACTATACCATTGAGACTCGATTAAGAATGTGAGAGGAACAGATGTGAGGCTTTCAAAGCAAGTGAAACATGAAAATTGAGAAATAGAGAAGGTTAGAAGAGTTGTAAATTTGAAGAAGGGTTAAGGACTTCTGTAAATTTTTAGATAATTTGCAGTGCGCGTTGGAGTGACAATTGTGCAATTGGTTCTTTATTATTGATGCCAGCTGGGCCTTTTTTATAGAATGGGCTTGTATACATAGAGATTGTATCATGTGGAACCCCCACTTTTCATGGATACCCCTTTGCAGCCGTTGATTGCATTTTCTCTGTTTGCATTTTGGACACACCAGATTGTGCCAGCGCATTAATGAGTATGTGCAACTCACGTGTGCATTTGTCATGTGCAACTCACGTGTGCATTTTAAAAATGCAAACACGTGGCACAATCTGGTGCGTCCAAAATGCAAACAGAAAATGCAATCAACGGCTACAAAGGGGATCCATGGATCCATAAAAAGTGGGGGTTCCACATGATACAACCTCTGTATACATATCCTCGTTGGGTATGCTCTAACACTGCTACTTTTGACGTACGCGAAACTTTTAACATTTCAAAATCTCAGCGGAATCAATTAACACACATTCGTGAAACCATACATTGGATGAATAAATATCTTCTATCTGATTCGAAAGTAGAAAATCAAAAACATTGTAGACTACCTGTAATAAAATATCTGACGCCAGAATATGTGGAACATATTGGAGTCAACGTTCCATTTGAGTGCTTGATAATTGTATTACTTCTAATCTCAAAACACATTGTGTTTGTGAGTTTGTCTCACAAAGCTTGAAAAACGAAGCTAGAAATTTTGAAAACCCACTCTGATAATTCGAATGATGAAAATAGTCAATTAGTTACCAAATTTAAGGAAGGGATAATAAAAAGATATTTAACTTGAAAAAATACCAATCGTACCCTTCTGGTTATTTAATGCACTATATTTTGAAGATTAAATCTTATAATTGGATTATCAACACGATCGATTAGGATTCAGTTTTGAGTATAGATCAGGTTAAACGTAACTTTCAAATAAAACATGAAACGAAATCTCACTCGTTGAATTAATTGAAACAGACGGATCAGATTTTTTCATTAAATTTAATTTTAGATAACATTATTCCGATTAAAATATTAATAAAATCTGTAAAAGGGAAAATTAGTCAAAAATATTTGGAACAGTTCAGTAAATTGGGGAAGACGATTCAATTTTCCAAATAAAACAAATTCAAATCTTCGATTCGTGAGAATCTTTGGCTTTGGTTCGAGGTCGAAGATATTAGCGTTTCCGGAACTAATTTGAGGCAGGCGGCGCTTGGGTTCATGACGAAAAAGAGTTATGACGATTTTTAAAACCCTAATTCTGATAATCCGTTGATTGTAGTGTTGGGAATGTTTTAGTTAAAATTTTTGAGTTCCTGATTTTGATGTCCTCGACAGGGCAGACGATTTTGAAGTCAGACACAATAAGTTTAGACGATACTATGGTGAGTGCTTTAATATTCAATGTAAATTTTGATATTTGGTCATGAACCAAATGTTATCAAATGCTGAACCAAAGTGTCCGTTTGCTTTTGTTTATAGCAATTGTATTCAGTTTGCATTTGTGATGTTCGGTTCATGAACCAAACGTTACCAAATGCTAAACAAAGTGTCTGATTGTTTTTTTTATAGAAAGAGTATTCAGTTTTCATTTGTGGTGTTTGGTTCATGAACCAAACGTAACCAAATGATGACCCAAAGTGTACAGTTGCTTTTGTTTTAAAAATTGTATTTTTTTTTTTTTTTTTAAAAAAAAAATTGGTCAAGGAATGGACAACCCCATTCTCAAGCCAATTAAATTAATCCCCTCTATCCTACCCCGCAGAACCCCTGTCCTGCCCCCATCAGGAATCGAACCCGAGTTGGCTCCAGTGGTGGCACTTTGGCTCCGGCTCTTACCAACTGAGCTAACCCCTGATGGGTTAAAAATTGTATTCAGTTTGCATTTGTGCTATTCGGTTTCATGAACCAAACGTTACCAAATGCTGACCCAAAACATCTGTTTGTGTTTTGTTTTATAGAAATTGTATTCAGTATGCATAAAGAAGGTTATGAGGGATCTTGGATTAGAAGAGGTTGGAATTTGAACATGGAGAGGATGAAAATGCCATTTTCACATAGGGACAGAGGAGTAGTAGCAGCAACGCGCTGAGGCAACCAAGTCAGGTTACATTCAGATTTGATATTAGTTTAAGTTTTGACTTGTACAAGATTCTATTTTCCGGCTAACATATAAAAAAGCATTATATTTTCCGGCTAAAATATAAATAAAGCCATGAAAATTCTCTAAATCTCAACAACTATTCAAATAATTTTAGATATATGCAAATCGTGCGTCGGTTACCAAAAATTACGGATAAATAAAGATAAAATATACTCACAAAATATTCTCTGAGAGCAATTACGCATATGCCCTTTTATCTATTAAAAAATCAGATTTTGAAGATTAATTGTGGCCGTTTGATTAAAAGAAACGAATGATTGAGATTATGTTTTATGTTTTAACCTAGATGTCCCGTTTCATTTGATCCATTCTCTTCAGTTTTATGTTGTAACCAAAATAGCTCGTTTTATATGATCCTTTACCATTATAGTTTTAGTATCCTTTGAAATTATTTTAAATAGATAAACTACTTTGATGGATAAAATATTTTAAAAATATATATAGGAGATAACTCATGTGGACTATCTATTTTGATGGATCCATGTAATCTACTTTCCATTTGTTGATTGCATTATGTATATCACCAAGCTTTGTTAGAAACATCGACGTTCAATGTGTACCGAACGTCATTTTGTCTTTTTTACCCTCCGATTTTTCCATTCAGAATTTTTGTTTCGAGGGTATTTCAGATAAGATAAGTGCCAAAAACACTAAAAAATTGTTAATAAGAATTTTTGTTCAAAATTAGTAAGTACGCACCAATACTTGCGAAATTTCTCGTATATCACCCGACTCTTATCTATGTCCACAAGTCACTGAAATGCAATTGTAAATTAACATAACCATCTATTAAAATGAATATAATTTCTTCATTTAAGTTGACTGGAAGATGTTGTAAGCAACATAAGATCTCAATTCTCGGAAAAGATCCCAATAACTAGCAAGTAAGCTTGGATATAACTTGGACAAGTGTCATGTCGTGTCTCCATTCAGATTAGAATTTGAAACATCGTCATATAATTCGGATTGTCATCACCATGTTGTATGACCAAGATTTAACCGCATTGATAAAATCAAATACACTCCTAGTCTTGATACATATCTCAATCTAAATCTGACTGGCTCACAATCATTCCTTTATCTTCACAAATTAACACTCTGTTTACAACTTCATCAATCTCAAACACCTCTTCCCAAACCAATGGAAACTCAAACTACCAATCCAAAAACCACCCAAGAATCTGAACCAGACTTGCCCCATGATGCACTATACCTTGTCCTGTCTTACCTTCCTGTCTTGGATCTTCTCTCCATCTCCCAGGTTTGCAAATCTTTCAATGAATCCATTCAGAATGATGTCCTCATTTGGCTTGATATCTATATAAACAAGCCACTCAGTGCTAAGATATCAGATGATATCCTGCTTAAAATCACATCTAGAGCACAAGGCAGGATCAGATCATTGGCCTTAATCAATTGTTCTGGAGTAACTGATAACGCCCTGCAACAAATCATCCAAACAAACCCGCTTATCGAAAAGGTATGACGATGGAACCATATCCGTATATGAGCTAACAAAATTCAAATGAAATGGATTGAAAACTAAATTTTTGTTTTTTCAATCATAGCTTTACATACCCGGTTGCTTCCGGCTGAGCGCGGAGGGTGTTCTTCGTGCAGTGGAAACGCTAACAACACCTACCCACAAACTAAAGGCTATTAAGATCAGCAACATACACCGCATAACTACAGATCACCTTCAAACTCTTCGCGCATATTTCCCAACACGAGACAATCAAATCCACCATCCAAGATACTTCCACAACCGAAATGTGTTTTCTCTTCGTGAAGATTACACTCATATTCCATCTATAGACGTTGACGTATGTCCCAAGTGCCGTTATGTCACGCTGGTGTATGACTGCACACGCGTATCCTGCAATCAAAATCAGGATCAGGTAAAATGCATTGGGTGTAGGTATTGTATTGTTAGATGTGAAGAGTGTGGTGGGTGTGTTCAAGATGTTTATTATGGTGATGACGATGAAGTTGAATCTGCTTGTGGAGATTCAATGTGTGGGAAATGTTGGCTGATGCTTCCGAAATGTGATTTCTGCAATAAGGCTTACTGTAAAGAGCATGCTGATGCTCAGGGTTGCATATCTGCAGGCTCGTCTGGATTTGTTTGTAGTGTTTGTTTGTCTGATGAAAGCCATCTTGATTTTGTGTAATGCATGGCATCAATGTACTCAAACAAATCAGTATCTTAAGAAGTTCGGTTTTCGAATCTCAATGAAGCAAATGTTTTTGACAAAATGGAAATTCTTGTGAAACAAAGCCTCCCCCTGTTGTTTGATTGATCTCTGAGAACCTTTGCCAATTAATGCACACAACATTAGACCTTAAAAAGTACAATGCTACAAGCATTAATCTACAAATACTTTAGTTTTTTTGACAATTTAAGGCTCCGTTTGAAGGGAAAATGGTGAAAAAGAAACTTTGATGGAAACTTTAAAGGAAAATATTTGTGTGTTTGGTTGTATCAAAGGAAATGAAAAAAACAATGTATACTTATCCTCTCAATTTTCATGAGAAAATTACTTTCCTTTATATTTTTCCTTAAATTTTATTTTCAATACTTTTTCCCGCATCCAAACGAAGAATTGTAATTTGCATGAAAATATCTTTTCCACTCATTTTCCATGCAACCAAACGAAGCATAAGTCTCTGGTGGTTTCATGAAAAAATGGGTGGAAAAGAAACTTTCATGAAAAATTTAAAGAAAGATATTTGGAGTGTTTGGTTGTATCAAGAAAAATAAAAAAAATGTTATCTTTTCTTCCCAATTTTTCATGGAAAAATAACTTTCCTTTACACTTTACCTTAAATTTTCTTTTCACTAGAAATCTTAATGGAAGGTAATTATCTCCTTGCTAATGTTTCATTGCACTGCTTTTGTATTTTGATCTTCGCATTGTTATCAGGTATCAGTAAAGCCAGCATACGATTTTTCCACTGTGCAGAGCCAAACAAGGTTTGCTAAACATCCCCCAAGAGTCTGCCACAATTCATCAAATATCTGTGGTGAAATGGGCATAAATCATGGAAGGCCAATGAAGAGTTCAAGAGTTGAAATATAAGTAATATGATAAGGCTCATTCCTTGCACAGACATTTTGTTTGACCAAAGAACAAAATTATTCACAACTGAATTTATCTTTTTAGTTTGTTTGACAATGTTCTGCAAAAATTTAGTTATACTAACACATTGATTGTCAATTAGCACATGCCTGACAATAAATGATTGGTTGAAGTCTGGCGCCTGTTTGTTTCTTCTCTCCTTCAAATCTATGACTGCTACAAGCAACTACCAGCCACGTCACCTCTTTTCCTCCACGTCCTTTAACCATACAAGCAATTACTGCCTAAGCACTACTCCTCTCACCCAACCCTAAAGATTTTAGTGGACCTAGTGGTCATAAATTTCCAGTCTTTCTATTCTTTTGTGGATCTCTTCCTCTCAGAAATACTCAACTTTAAAACCCTATTGTGTGTATTCATCTGGGGTGTAGCCAAAATTTCATCTTTCAGCAGAAGATGGAAACTTGCAATGAATTGGTGCTGACCCAGATGAAGAATTCAGTTCAGAGGCTGGGTTGTTCATCAGAGGTCAGTCAA